>MJUU01010520.1:46513-61490 GCA_002080025.1 Modiolus philippinarum | reverse complement strand
ACAAACTCAGCTGTACATGACAAACGCAATTACTTCACTTTTCCAATACTCAACTTCTCTTTTCTATGTAGCAACATTCCAACAGCACCGGCATACGACGACATATGGAGTTTTCAAATTCCAACTCATGCGATACTCAAGTGATCTGCTTAATGGATCCCTTTTGCTCACACATAGACTACTTAAACAAAGTTATGTTACCCATAATTTGAAGTAATCACTGCAGATGTTTTACGGTCAACATCATGATTTTAGACCGCTATGTTATATCTGTTTCGAAGAAGACATCATATCTTTCCCTTTATAGGCTAAAGATTGTTGTTTCCTCTACCTAATTTGACTTAACTTCTTAATATCACATGTTAAACGCGGCAGTGTCTTATAAGAAGCAGGAGATGTTTACTCTACCAAAGTACCTTATCTCATCAATAGTTATAATTTGGGTCCGTGTTTTTCATCTGTACGTGTGTTTCCTTTTTCTTTTCTCTGCCATACTTATGTGATGTCTGTGTATCTTGGTGTTTCCGATGTAGCCTTTGTCTTTGGATTATTATCCTTTAGATTGACTCTTCGGTTCTCACTTACTTTTAACTATAAAGTATTAGCCATATTTTTTCAAACAATTCCTGGCTTCTTTTGAAAGGAGTGATCTGAAATTTGGTCTGAATCTTGGAAATTATTAGTCTGTATCATATATTACCAAGTCATTGTCCGACAACCATTAACTGTTAGTCGGTACTTTGGATTCTTAACCGCAAAGCACATTTTTATTAAGGATGTTTTTGGCTTGAAAAGGATGGAATGATATACAAGTTTGGGGTGTCGGATGATTACTTCCCGTTTTCCGGATGGCCTTAGTACTGGATTTGGCCTCCTATTTCGATATTTTTTTTTGAAACGAGTGCTTCTTTTTGACAACTTTTTTGGATAATGACTTTTCATAATATTTGATTCTCATGCTGCTGATGAGAGGTTACTCCTTGAAACACGTGTACAGCATAACAAAATTTACTGTTTAGTATGCATTTTGGGTATGTTTGTATTCCGATAATTTACCCATAAATCTCAAAGATATTTTGAATTGTATCAGTGGTTATGATTTGACCTGGAAATAATAATTTGCAGGTCTGTTAGGCCACTACTTCCCGTAAACCAATTATATTTTATTTGATCCTCCCTGACTTTGTCACATTGTCATAAAAATAAAAAGGCAAATAAACGTAGGAAGTTAAAATGCAACAAATGAGAAACCCCCTTTCAAGTTATTTTTGTATGGTTCAAAGTGAAGATAATTTTAATTAGCATATCAATACCTTCTTTTGATATTTAAATAAAAATGATCTCCCCTTTCACCATATATAACTAACTTGGTACAGGGACATAACCGACCGAGGTTTTTTAGTTATATAAAAAAAAATTTATGAAAGTAGAAAAAACGACATATACACATCTCTTTAGTAACCTTTCACAAACATCCATGATACATGTACATGAAAGAGCTGCAATTTTTAACTAACGTCTATGTCGCAACTTGTTTGATCTCATAGCAACGATATGACTTGTACATATATAAAGTAATGATACAATATTACGTGTACGCGTATTCAATTAAGTATTTAAACATGTCAGAATTCCACGTATTTATCGTCGTTCTTTTTTAGATTTGGCTGTTGGCATCTTTTATGTGTTTCCTGAGACGTATTTTAATTGGTTCCAGCACCCATGGCCTCGATACTTTTGCTATTTATATTACGGATACTTTTCAATGGTTGCATATTATGCGTCTACGTATGCTATAGTAGCTATTACCTTGGATCGTCTTTATGTAATTAAGAGACCACTAGCTTCTATCGCACAAGGAAGAGCCTATAGATATGGCTTGGCCTTATCTCCATGGATGTTAGGTTTTCTGCTTGGAATACAGTACGGTGTATATACAGTCTATAACCCATTTGATCAATCGAAATGTAGGCACATTATTCCTCATGAAAAGGTATATCTTTATCGATGCTTAGTTTTTAGACATAAATAATAATTAATATTCTTATCATTGGTGAAAACTGAATATAAATAATGCACTACGCCGATTTTTATTTTTAATAGAAAACAGACATGTAGCAAACTTGATTAAGAATCCTGATGGTAGACACAACTACAGTACGTATGGAACTATGTTTTTCAGTAAACAGTAATTAGTTATTCAAAAGGATTTCAGGATAGATTCAAAATATAATTTGAGTACACGGATTCTTGGAATACCGATATTCTAGTCTGAAATTATTTAACAAAATACAACTATGAACTCCCTAAGGAGTGAGAACGGGTACGTAAACAGGATAAATGTTTCTCGTGGCATGAATCAGAACTCCGAACTCATATGATTTACTCTATATCAAATTCTTAATATTTTTACACACTGGCCACTAGTGTTTTTAACATAATTTCATTTAGTACATATTTTAACACTTTAGTATATACCATATATATATTGTCTCTTATATGCTTAGATCAAACATATGCAAATATCTGATTACTTCAGTCCCCCCCCCATAAAATTGTGTCTCGTAAACGAAATGAACAACATATTTTTTTTTTCTAAAAATGACCCATTTATATGAAAACTGTTTAATTTCAAAAGCCTGCGATTGTCTTTAATTCAAAACATAGTCTGAAATTTTCGAAACACCGACTAATACACATTAAATGAATTTTGCTTCAAAAAATAAAAAACATCAATACGCGATATTCATACAGACATAAAAGGATATGAGGGACAAAATCCCTACAGGTTCGTGGTAAGATTAAATCAGTCACAAGATTACAGACAACCAGCTGAAACGGACAAAAACTAAAATAAAGAAGAAGAAGAAAAATAACAATAAAATACGAAATTTACTGTAAGTTTTCTGTAATGGTCTTTTCGAAAACATATGTATCTTCAGTGCAGATCTAATCAAAACAATTTGAAATCAATAAACCTTGGTATGTGTATAAGATGATAGAGCACGTATTACCAAAAGGATCGAAATACAAGAGCCACAATCAGCTAAGAAAAGAATGAAGAGGGAAGTGTTCCTTATATTGTAAGTTTCTAAAAACAATGTAAAAATTTGGGGAAGTTTGGAAAAGAAGAAAAAATGAGAATAGGGGAAAAAGTCAAATAAGGTGGAAATGGGGGAACGGATTCAAATGTCATTCCGCTCTGTTATTTGTTCGTAGCGTATGCTGTATTTTGGTTTTGAAATTAAACCATTCCTAAATTTGGTTAAGTGTATGCCATGTTTTTGTTTTGAAATAAGAGTATTCTGTAATTTGAGCTTATTTTAATGTACTCTGTTTCTTTCCTTTTTTGCGGTTATTTCGTATTTTGGATTTGATACTAGGATGTTTTGTATTTTTCTGCAATCTTAGATTGCTCTTGATTTAAACATATTCTGCACTTTCGTTTATATTTCAGGGTATTCTTTATTTTGACTTGTTCGTCTTAGTCATTGTTCCTTTGGCTATAATTACTGTTTGTTACATCATGATGATAATTCCGATATGGAAACGAGAAAAATACGGGTTTGTGTTGTCGAGACAAAATTCACAGACAACAGGTATAGACAATTTTTATATTATACTACTCAGGCAGATTTACTGTTTATTTTTAGAAGGAATTACTTAGTTATCTAAATGAATGACTTTTTTGCAATGAGGGGACAATTTATCGAATTCAAATCGCTTTCTGCAAAACTCAAATTGAATGAAAAATAAATAAATTCTAAGTTTGGAACTAACATATTGAGCCAATGTCGACTGTAAGACTTTTTATCATTTTTATAAATAAATGGTGATTACAACAAAACTACCGAATGTTTAAGGATTACGTTTTGGGAATACATTTTTACTTCAATACTGATTTAAGGCACCGACGCACCCAATAGATATGAAAAAGAAAGGAAATGGGGTAAATGTCAAGGAGACAACATCCCATATCCAGAGTATTTTTACTGTATTAAGTTAATAGTATTTAGGGCGAAACGGATTTTCTATATTCAATATAATGTTAAATTAATTATTTTATGATCCAAAAGAAAGTAGCATAAAATCTTCCGAACACCTAGAAATAGTATGCAATTCCTGTTTTGTCACAAACAAAACTCAGACATTTTTAAATTACAGGATAGTACACATTTACCTATATGTAACATCCAATATCTAAATTTTAGAAAATTTTGTTTCAAACTGAGGAGTATCTCCATCTTGGATAGCTCTGTCCTTAGCTGATTTCCGCTGTGCTATTTAGATCTTATTAATTATCTGTTCTCTATTAGTTTTACGCGTATTTGGGTTTATGGACTTTAATTTTTTTTTTCATTTTATCTGCTCTGAAGAGACATAAGTTATCGAAATGCGCATATGCAGAAACACAATTCACAGTAACTTGGGTATTTGTTATCTAAACCTGTTAGCACATCTGCTAATGAACAAGAACGTCGTTCATTCTTAAAACTCAAATTTGCAAACAAAGGCTTTGGTGCCATCAATTTTGGCAAAATTCTTCATAATAAACATGCTACTGCCAATATACCACCATACTTTAAAGACCAAACAGTTCCTCTTATATTTTATACAACCAAAACCACCTGATTGTTCTTTTCTGTCTTCCCCATTTATGTACGCTGCTCACGTTGTTACAGGGGATCTCAATATCGTAAACAATGAGAAACTACGTGATCTCTTCGCAAAAGGTACAAAATATCGTGAACCCGAACCTATCAATTGGAAACATAACTTAAAAATATTGATGGGTGCAGCTGAGGAATATGCCAAACAATTGGCTTAGAGAAGGAAAAGGTTGAAACACTGTCCGACTGGATCAGTTCCTTAAAGTCATTGATTGTAGCTCGAATGAGGCGCTTTAAGACAACCATGAGCCCCAATTCAGAAAGCATATTCGATGATCCCGAGGTAGCAAAAACATTGTCCTTCCTCCATGACAATTATGTCAATGTACCAGCTGACAAAGCCGAAAACAACATCAGATTTATCTGTAAAAACACTATATTGACTGCTTTAATGAAGGAGATGGGCATTGACAATTCATTTGGCAACCCCACATACAAATTCTCCACCATACCAAGGGAGGATATACTAAACAATCACAAATCAGTATTGTCTTCTGAGTAAGAGAACAACAACATGCCTTGTATCTACTGGGTACCCAAATTACATAAATGCCCTTACAAACAGAGGTACATTGCTTGGTCTGCCAAATCCATAAAAAAACCAATTTCAAAGCTCCTCACTTCATAACTTACAGCAGTCAAAGATGGCCTCACGATATACAATTGTTTAGTGATTAAGCATACTCAACAAGTGGAGTGAATCAGATGTGTATTCTCAAAAACTCAAAAGACTTGTTAGAATATCTATCTTCAACTTAACTCAACCACTGCAACAGTGTCAAAACATTTGATTTTTCTGCTCTCTATACTACTCTTCCACGCGGTAAACTAAAGTCAGTACTCCGGGATTTACTACATCAGTCTTTCTGTACTAAAAAGGATGAAAGAAGATATTTATATCTAGTGATAGGTTAAGATGGGGCCTATTTTGTTAAACATTACACCGATTCACACAAAAAGTATACAGAGGAGGATGTCATCGCTATGCTGGAATTCTTGATTGATAAATATATTTGTAGAATTTGGAGGACAAGTTTGCAGCAGACAATAGGGATACATATGGGGACTAATTGTGCTCCACTTTAAGCAGATTTGTTTCTTTATTCGTATGAAACGAGATTTATCCAAGAGGTAGTCGACAAAAAAGACAATGAGCTAGGCAAATCCTTCATTTCAGTTTCCGTTATAAAGATGATGAACAATCCTCAATTTAAGGATAACCTTCATCTTATATACCAAATGAACTCGAAATTAAAGAGACCATTGATACACCATCATCATCATCATACCATGACCTATACCTCTACATTGACAACTCTGGACGTCTAAAAACAAAACTTTACGACAAGCATGATAATTTCGACTTTCCAGTAGTGAACTTCCCGTTTTTGAGTTTTTTCCGGCATATGGCGTGTACATTTCACAGCTCATTGCTATTGCCGTGCCTGAAGTTTGTACAGCAATTTTGTCAACAGAGCGAAATTACTGTCTCAAAAATTTATACATCAAGGGTATGTTCAGTCACTGTTGTAATTTTCACTACAGAAGTTTAACGGTCGTCACCACGATTTGACAGACCGTTACAATGTTTCTATTTCACAAATAAGAACAGATATCTGTGGGTAGATCCAGAGTTTGTTGCCGGACTGACTTACATCTCACTGTGACAAAACCGTACTTTTCACTGGCAGTGTGACGGGTGCCACACGTAGAGCAGATCATGCTTACCCTTACGGAGCACCTGATGATACCTCAGTTTTTATAGGGGTTCACACTGCTAGTGTTTTAGTTATGTGGCGTTCTTGTACATTTTTGTTTATTTGTTTTGTCTTTGTCATACTGTCTCGATTCGTGTTGGATTTAAATTGCAGAGATTTTTGATCGATGGTTTTAGAATCCCTCCTTTCCTCGTTCTTGCCTTGGTATTCGTTTGCCGATGTATAACCTACATTATCTTTAAGCAAGTAGAGTACAACATCTACTTTTTCAGATGATGGCTCATCCAGGCATAAAATCATTTCGAGCGCAAAAGTCAAGACTGTCAAACTGTTGTTTGTTGTCGTGATAGGTAAGGAAAAACTTTGTTAGACAACATATCAGTGTTATATCTAATACAAATGAAAACCAAAACTGAAGGGAATTCTTGAAAATAAAATTGCGAAACGTTGCATCAAATGAGCTCCACAAACAAAAACATCTAACTAAACAAAAGCAGGTTAAATAATAAAAACATCGAACGAAGACAAAACAGAGGAAATAACAGTACATCGAAAACGGACAATTTAAGGACAACATTAAACATCTCACAAAGACAAAACAGAAACGTCGAACAAAAATAAAACACAAGAGATCAACACAACATTGAAGAAAGAGGAAATAGAGAAAAACATGAAAAGCATTAATCAGAGAAAAAAAACATCACAACAGTGAATGCAGACATAATGGAGAAAAGGCAAATACAACGAACAAAGACAAAACAGAAAAACATAACAAGAAAAAAAATCGAACAAAGAGAACACAACACAAATATCGAAAAATAAACAACAGAAACATCAAGCAAGCAAAGCAAAACAGAGAAAACAAACTCGACACACACGACACAATATATAAAGCACTACCAGTATCTCACTGATACTGCCGATGTCTACTGAAATGTATGATGATTCTTAACCGAATCCATCGGGAAGTTTAAAGTTAGATTTTTCTTCCGTAGTGCAACAGTGTTCTACCAGCAGACGAGGCTCCTTCAGCCAGTCGATAGCACTCTTTGAACCATCTTTCAAAGTTACGTATTGTCTTTTTCTCTCCTTCCCAGATTTTGTTCATGGAGTTAGTTGTTTACATGTTTTAGTTTTTTTTCGTATGTTTATTAATTTGTAGGAAAACGGGACAGATGAAGGGAAGGTTTTGGTATCCATTAACAAGTTTAACTCTGCCGCTGGCTTTTGCTAGCGCCTGTGCCTAGTCTGGCTATCCCGAGTTCCTATCATTGTTTACGTTTGTCTGTTGTCTTATTTGTGTTTTCCAGGTGTTTTCCCTGGCATTTTGTAGCATGTAATTGTAATTTTCATCCATTGTAGATGTTTCCTTATATTCCCTGTTTTTTTCATTTAATGGTATTTCAGTGTATGTTCTAAAAATAATGCATTTATTTTCTTAAGCCTTGATTTTACAAAATTTGCGTTAATATGTCCGTATATTTCAGGAAAATAAACATCAGAACACATTTAACACGTTTTTAGCAAATCAAAAACTGTTCGTGATTTTTCACCGGAAAGTACGTCTTACACTGACAGAAATGACAAGAAGACATTAATTTCGACCTTTGAAATCTAAATACTAAACAAAATATTGCGAAGAGAAAACATCTAGTGATGAAACCTGTCTTATTTTTCACGTATTTCGTTTAACAACTTATGTAAAGTCTTCTTTTCTACTTGATTTGACTTAAAGAGATGTCTACTACATGTATGCGTGTGCAAATGATTTTGCCCATGCTTTTTAATTTGGTCCGTGTTGTTCATCTGTATGTGTGTCCCCATTTTCCTTTTTCTGTGCTGTATTTATGTGATGCCTTTAATTGTTTGTGTCTCTTGTGTTATATAATTATTGGTTTTGGGCTAATTTTTTGTACTGACAGATCGGTTATCCTTTAATTTGAACAAGCCATTAATATCCTTAAAATAAGTATAAATGTTATTCATTTTTACCTGCGTCACCAACGGAGACCGCAGGTCTAGGAGCCGCTCGACTCCGTCCGTCCGTCACGCTTTGGGGATACCAAGTTTGTGTAATCTGAAACTCACACATCTTTCACCCGACACTTCTGAAACTTTGCACAGTTGTTTTGGACACATTGAAGATGTGTACTTTTCCTTTTGGTGAGTTTTTAGTTAAATAAGTGAAATTTATCCGTTGTTGAACTTCGTCTTTTCATCATCTAATTTGAACATCACGGTACTGATTTTGTGTAATCTGAAACTCTGAACCTTATACCGGATGCTTTTGAAACTTTGCACAGTTGTTCTGGACACGTTGGAGGTGTACTCCCCCTTTTGAATAGATTTGAATAATAAAGGGCTACGCCAAGCGCAGCATGATACGACCGCAGCATGTCGACCACTGAAATTTCAACAAAGGTAGTTTAAAGTGAATGTGGACACAGTAAAGAGCTTGACACAATAATTAGATGGACACAAAAAGAAGCTAGACACAGTTATTAGCTAGAAACAAAATAGGGAAAAAACCCTTTTGATTACTTACTGATAAAAAAACCATAAGAGCTATGCAAAATATGTACTATCAACTAAAACTTTACATCCATAGAAATTCAAAGAAAAAAATCCATCGAAATCTGATGAAAAATAAAGATATGACACATTTAGAAAAATTGCAATTTTTGCCCCTTTGACCCCTTGTAGCTCCGAAACAGTAAGAGCTACAAAAAATCCGTTGACATACTACTGAAAGCTTAGATCAAGAGGAATCCAAAGAAAAAAATCCCATCGAAATCCGATGAAAAATAAAGATTTGACATATTTAGAAAAATTGCATTTTAGGCCCCTTTGACCCCTTGTAGCTCGGAAACGGTAAAACCTACAAAAAATCCGTTGACATACTGCTGAAAGCATAGATCACGAGGAATCCAAAGAAAAAAATCCCATCGAAATCCGATGAAAAATAAAGATTTGACATATTTAGAAAAATTGCATTTTTGGCCCCTTTGACCCCTTGTAGCTCGGAAACNAGGAATCCAAAGAAAAAAATCTCATTGAAATCCGATGAAAAATAAAAATTCTACATAATCTGCAAATTCGCAATTTTGGCCCCGTTCGGCCCCTCATAGCTGAGAAAGGAAACAAGTTACCAAAATCTAATAGCTGAGTGCTATATGAATTTTTCGCAAGGAATCCATTGAAAAAAACTGCATCAAAATCGGACTTAAAATAAAAAAAAATATTTTTTTTGAGATTTGCCCCTGTTGGGCCCCATTTATCTCGTGAGTGGTACATGCTACGTGAAATCTGTTGGCATACTCCAGATTGGAAATTTCCTCAGGAGCACACTGAAACAAACCCCATCAAAATCCAATAAATAATAAAGATTCTACAGTCAAATATGTGAAAACACATTATTTAACCCTTTTTGGCCCCTAATTCTGAAATGGGTGGGGCAAAAACCTAAAGGAAAAAAACTTTTCTCAAGAATGTTCCAAGAAACATCATACTAAGATTTGAAAACAATCAATCCACTAGAACCAAAGTTATGCTGTCCACAGACACGAAAATACCTTATTTTACCCCTTTTTGGCCCCTTTTTTGCCTCTTTTTCAAAAACGGGTTGGGCAGGGAACGCAAAATTAAAACCCGGGCTTATGCTTGTGCCAACAAACATCATACTAAAATTTGATAACAATCCGTTCGCTAGAACTAAAGTTATGCTGTCCACAGACGCCGACGCCGACGCCAGCGCCATACCATAATACGACCGCAAAATTTTTGCGGTCGTATAAAAAATCACGAATTTATGCATTGTTGTACTCATATTTAAACATAACAGTGCCTGCTTTGTGTTATCTGAAACACGCACATCTCTGACTAAATACCTCTGAAAGTTTGCATTGTTGTTTGAATACATTGATGATTTGAACCTCCCATTTAGGCCAGTTTTGAATCAAAAATGTCAAATTTATTCATTATTGAACATGATCCTTTATGTTTTGGTAATAAGGTAAATGAATACTTGTTATCTATAGGCAAACATATACATGACATTTCGTTAGTTTGAAAAAAAAACACTTTTCCAGTAATGAACATGAGTGACGGTGATAAAGGTCCAGACATGTAATTGGTCTTGTCAACACTTTCATTTATAGGCGTAAGGAGCTATATTTACCTCTCTGTTGTCACTTCCACGACTAAAGTTCTTCAGTAAAGATTAAATCAAAACATTTGGAAGACCATTACAAGATGTTTTTAACCAATGTCCAAATCAATTGATACCACTGTATTTCTTTTCATATTCGTTTGTTATTGTTTACTACTTAATATGGTTTAATTTTATTTTGTAGCATATACCATATCCTGGACACCTTGCACAGTTGTAGCCTTTCTCTTTCACTATAAAGTTCTTAACTTTATTTTCAAAAATCATGTACATATATATTACGCTTTGTTTGTGTTCGCTCCACTTAATAGCTTGATAAATCCCCTTGTATTTCTGATTTTCAACCGTACTATGTTCCAAAAAAGAACGACACAGCGTTCCTCCAGTTCCAGAAGAGATAGCGAATATTTTCATACTACTATAAGAAGATGACCATCTTGAAGTATTGACAAGCAGTTGCAGTTATCTAAAACTTAAAAATGGATAAGTAAGGAGCAAAACAAATTGATGGTATGCTACCTTTACTAGAGATTATCTTGATTCTAAATGATATAGGTGTAGCATCTGGAACCTGTTAAAAACATGTGCAAGAAATTCTAACATGAATTATGTTTGCATGCTATTGGTGACCAAAATATTGGTATATACCGTTATGTTCTTGAAGAAATTGTTTATGTATGTTGTAATATTATTTTATTGTTATAATGTGCAAACTTAAATAAAGTTATTACATTGAAGTAGAATGTTTTTGCCTAGCCAGCTCTTTTTTCGGGGTGTTTGGGGGTCACTTAATATATTCAGGGTTCCGACGCTACCGCGAAAACGGGAAAAAGTCGGGAATATAGATTTGGTCGATCCCAGTCAGGAGGAAACGTTGAAAAGCGTTAAAATTTAGAAAATCAGGCAAAAAGTCTTGAATTTCGTATTGGTTGCGACTGAAAAGAAACCATGTCTGGTTTCCTCGTATAACGTATCATCTGTTTCCCCTTAAACTAGAAACAAGTAGAAACCATTGTCGAGATCTTTTTTTTTTGCGTTTTAAGGTAAAAATATTTTATCTTTCAAGAGCCTATAACAGAAGAACGTCGAGGAAATAGCGCTTTGATCAAACACTGCTTATTCAGTCTCTCATAGCCTACCATGTTAAATTACACACGTTTCAAACTTTGTAAAACAAGATGGTGTAAACGAAAACATCGCTAAGCGACAATCGGAAAGAAGGAGCTATAACTTCTATAACTTCAATACCAGGAAAGTCTGTGCAGAGGTGTTTATAACTACGGATTCACATTGCAAATATACGGTTTATTCATAAACCTAAAATTAAACATAGCTATTTCCCTAATTGGGCCATCATTGCTAACGAAAAATTTCCGATAGTTACAGTTGATAAAGGTCTCAGTGAAAACTATGCTGCATTACGCGTCCAAAAGATAGTTGATAGAGCGGGCGGGTATTCAGGCCATAATACGGAAAGCCTGAACACAAACCATAGGAGACAAATTGTATGTGGAAATGTCAAGCCCTATTTAGTAAAGAGACCCCTTCTATGTTTCTCGTACAAAAGCATACCCACTGAGAGTCGTATAGAAGGCTACATTTCCTGTCTCTTCCATTTTTTCCCGAGTTCCAGTGACAATCAATATTCGCTACTCTTATTGTACATTCCTTCTTTAAATATTTCATCCTTTAATTATATTTTATATGAATTGATTAATTTTACCCTTTCTATATTTCCTGTAGAAGAGCAAACTCTCCTTTGGTCGCATCGCAAACTTTATTTCCTCCCCCTACCCAGTCCTCTCATTTTCCAGTGGCAGTGGGGTCGACAGTTCATAACACGAAAAGCTAGACCGTGAAACCATTGTGAAACTGTGCAGAAAAACACCATGCCCCATGCAATTTAAAGACCCCTTTACTTTTTTCATACAAGAGCAGACTCGCTGAGGATCCTATGGATGGCGAAATTTCATGCCCCTGCCCATTTCTCCGATTTTTCAGTAGAAGTACATTTTGTTGCTTTAGTTGCCCTATCCTTCTTTATCTTTCATCTTATACTGATGACTGTTTGAATTAATTAACTTGTTCTCGTCCTGATATAGCTGAATATTGCTCAGGCCTAATATAGCTGAAATATTGCAAATATGATGTAAAACTCTTAACTAATTAATCAGTCTATCAAAACAATGATTTATTAAAAAGGCAGTTTAAAGTGGCAAAATGATGTCCACAAATGATATGAAAAAAATTTGTCTGTCATATGAATATAAAGGAAAATGTGGTCACCAATGCCATCATTTTCTATTCATACGTACAGAAAATATTCACACACAAAAGTTCAGTTTCCCTAATTTGTTTTATTTACGGGAAAAATATTCTCAAAATACGGATGGTCACGGACACATTACTGCTGGAATACTGATACCAGTTAAGAGGAATAAACAGATCTATTTACGAATTCTTGAACGAAAATATATCCTTTGATTCCACAATCACCGATATTGTATGTTTTCAACTTCAAGCAGTATTTTCCCAGGAACGAGACGGGATACCTTAAAGAATGTTCCCGAATAGCACTATACATGGTTGATAGGGGACTCAGAGGCAGGCAATATCATAAAACACCTATGGGAGAATATGTCTACTAGTCAAAAATTCAAATAGGGCAATAAATATGACACAAAAAATTTAGACAATATAACAAAGTATACAAATGAACAAGAATTGCATAAAAAAAGCACTACAAACGCCCGAGAGATATATTTGGGCGTCCCGGAAGGTAGGGTGAGCATAACATCTTCAACGCGTGACACTCGTCACACCTTAATATGCGCTGAAGATAAACATGTCTCACCAGATTTTCCAAAAGAAAAAATGTAAATAAATAATATAATACCGAAGTTATTGAAAATGTAGTTCGCACATAGCCATTTCGACAACTTATGTTTCGTTCAGACAAATTAGATCAAAACATTTGTAAAAACATTAACCAAATGTTTAATAAAATCTGTTAGAGAACAAATAACCAAAAATACCTAATGAAAAACCTATATAACCTAAGGACAAAGTAAGTGAGAGCTGTCAATCCTAAAACAAATAATCCAAGGACAATTGAAAATCGGGAAAAAAAAGAAGCACGGACACAACAAAACAACATGGGAAGGAAACAGAAAAGAAAATGAAGACACACAGACACACATACACATACAAAAATGAAGAACACAAGACCCAATAACAAACACCATGGTGGAGATTAGGTGCACACGGAGATTAAGCATTTCTTGCTTCTCATAAAACACCCGTCGAGTTGAATATGTCAATTCCGGCAGAAAATTCCATTCCAGTAGAGGACAAAACAACTTAAGCTTAACAGGAAAAGATCTGTTGTCACCTGGGAAAGAAATATCTATAGCGGTCCACAAGATCGCGGTGTCAACCTTAATTTATGTACTGATGACTTCACGTTATAGGTTATATACAATGGTTTCAGTAGCCTTTTTGTGAGCAACAGAACTCTATCAAGGGGGTCATTATATCGAACACAGACCTTTGAGTCGCGAATGAGTCGAGAGATGTAAACACCATATGCTGGCGTTGTTGGAATGTTGCTACAAAGAAAAGGAAAGTTGACTTTTTGAAAGGATAAGTCATTGTGTCTGCCATACAGGGATCACTTATGAAATAAGGGTAAGGGATGACTAAGCTATATACTAGTAGGAGATAGTTTCGAGCTACATTTCTTAAATTGTAAAATGGTAAGAGATACGCAAAATCTGTTGACATTCTACGTAAAGCTTAAGACAGGAAGAAAGTAAAGAAAAAAATTCCATCGAAATCCGATGAAAATAAAAAAAATTATGTAATCTGAACGTTTGTAATTTTGGACCCGTTTGGCCCCTCATAGCTCCGAAAGAAAACATATTATCAAATATCTAATAGTTTAGCGCCATATTAATTTTTCATTAGGAATCCATTAAAGCAACTGCATCAAAATCGGACTAGCAATAAAAAAATAAAATTTTTGAGATTCGCCCCTTTTGGGCCCCATTTATCTCATGAACGGTAAATGCAACATGAAATCAGTTGATATACAACTGATTGGAAATTTTCTTAGGAGCACACTGAAAGAAACCCCATCAAAATCTGATGAATAGTAAAAATTCTACAGCTAATTATGTGAATACACCTAATTTTGCCCTTTTTGGCCCCCTTTTTTATCAACGGGAGGGGCCACAAAATCCAAAACCACTCAAAGTCATTCTTTTGTGCTAAGAAACATTGTGTTGAAATTTCATAAGGATTGATCAACTGGAACTTAAGTTATTGACCAAAAACAAAAGTGTCTACAGACGACGACGCGGACGACGACGACGACGACGACAACGACAGCGCCATACCATTATACGACCTCAAAAATTTTT
>MJUU01010520.1:0-33076 GCA_002080025.1 Modiolus philippinarum | reverse complement strand
CCAGACTGACATGTACTACCCAAGACCAACCTACATACCAAATATTATCAACCTACCACTTCTAGTTATTGAGAAATGGACTTAAGCAGAAAAACTTAACGTGGCCACTAGACCGTGATATTGAGGTCAAGGACAAAAGTCACCTACCAGACTGACATGTACTACCCAAGACCAACCTACATACCAAATATTATCAACCTATCACTTCTCGTTCTTGAGAAATGGACTTAAGCAGAAAAACTTAACGTGGCCACTTGACCGTGAAATTGAGATCAAGGACAAAAATCACCTGCCAGACTGACATGTACTACCCAAGACCAATCTACATACCAAATATTATCAGCCTACCACTTCTAGTTATTGAGAAATGGACTTAAGCAGAAAAACTTAACGTGGCCACTAGACCGTGAAATTGAGGTCAAGGACAAAAGTCACCTACCAGACTGACATGTACTACCCAAGACAAACCTACATACTAAATATTATCAACCTACTACATCTTGTTATTGAGAAATGGACTTAAGCAGAAAAACTTAAAGTGGCCACTAGACCGTGAAATTGAGGTCAAGGACAAAAGTCACCTGCCAGACTGACATGTACTACCCAAGACCAACCTACATACCAAATATTATCAACCTACCACTTCTAGTTATTGAGAAATGGACTTAAGCAGAAAAACTTAACGTGGCCACTAGACCGTGAAATTGAGGTCAAGGTCACATATCGTTATGACCGTGAGGTAGCACTTGATTAGTACTACCACTGGACCAAATATGATGTTCCTACATCAAAGGGTTTTTGAAATATCCTGCATTTAGTAAAAGTTAACGCCGTCGCCGTCGTCATACTTTGCACGCATATGTCTCGCTTTCGCAACTTTCGTCGCGGGCGAGACAAAAACCAAATTATAGACGAAAATACTTTATAATTAATAGAACGTATAAAATATATGTATAAGGTACTAAAAAACAATATTAAATATGACATACATATAAAACAAACAATAATAAATATATAAATAGATCATTAAGAAGTCGACAAAAAAAAAGATTAAACATTTTTTCTTAAATATGTGTAAGCTTTAAGATATTTTTAAATCAGTTGGTAATTTGTTCCATAATGTATAAGCAGAATAAAGAAATGATTTTTTGTAAAAATTTGTATTTGGTCTCGGTATAAACAAATTGTTTTTGGATTGAGATCTTAAGCTGTAAGTATTTATAATATCATTTTTCGGCCTCAAATAATCAGGAACCATTTCATTAACAATTTTGTATATAAGAATAGCTTTCTGATGTTTAATCCGATCTGTAAAAAGGAGCCATTTCAAAGAAGTGAACATAAATTGTGTGGATACTGAAATGTCACATTCAAGAATAATCCTTGCAGCTCTCTTCTGTAGTTTAATGATTCTATCTGAACCTTGTCTAGATAAATTCCCCCAAACAGAGCTGTAAAAATCAAAGTAAGGCAAAATGTATGCATTGTAAAATAAAAGTGTAATATGTGTTGGCTAATATGATTGTAATTTATAAAGAAGGGACATTTTTTAGGATATTGTTTTACAAACTTTATTAACCTGGTCTTCCCAATTTAAATTTTCGTCAATTATGATACCAAGTAATTTATATGAGTGAACCTTCTCAATATAATCATCACCAATATTCATGTCTAAATCATTCGTGTTAACCATTTTTTGTCGAGAACATAGTTTCAAACATTTAGTCTTTTGTGCATTTATTTTGTAATTTCATATTGATGTTTTCAATATTGCTATCATGACAGTATAAAAATGAATCATCAGCATACAAATCAACATTGGAGTTATTTATATGAAGAAGAAATCATTAATATAAATTATAAATAACAGAGGACCTAAAATGGAACCTTGTGGAACTCCATATTTTACTTGTTTTTTTGTTTGACTTGAAATTTGCATAATGAACTTCTTGCATTCTATCAGATAAATATGATTTAATCCAGCAAATTGATTGTTCAATAATATAATATTTTAACTTTCTAAAAGAATAGTATGATTAACTAAATCAAACGCTTTGCTAAAATCTAAAAATATTGCCCCTACTATTTCCCCAGTATCTATGTAATTCAACAATTCATCAATCAATTTTGTAAGGGCAGTTTGACAAGAGTGTCCTTGTCTGAATCCAGACTGGGCTATATGTAGTAACCCTTTATTATTCATGTATTGATATAATTCTGAACAAGTATGCCTTTCAAACAATTCAGATATCGTAGACAAGACGGATATAGGACGGTAATTTGAAGGAGAATCTGTACATCCTCCTTTATATACAAGGCATGTTTCAATTTTTGTGGAAAACAACCACAAGATATGCTTTTATTGATTAAAATTGTCAATGACGGCGCAATTATATCTGCATAGGGTGTCTAACCCCCCAATTCGACGTCCATTACCATTTCACTCAAATGCAGGGCAGTATCGCCAACCGAACCCCATCCCTAATAACTCTTACACACTTCACGTATAGTTACAGTTACGTTTTCCATTTACACGTTTTCTGATTTATGTTATTATCTGAGGACCCAATTAAGTTTACTTTCATCTTGTGTGGTTATCCTCTTGAAATAAATATTTATTTAGTTATGTTTCGTCCTGTGACGATCAAAAAACTAGAATAAGAAGTTCAGTAATTCCTAATGCTGATACAAGTATTAAAACAAAAATTCTAGACTTTTGTATTTCGACATTTATCTGCGGCGATAATCATTGAGACACAATAAAAAATAAACATGAGGTCTTGTAGTAACAGAAAGGATGCGGCTGGAACGTGCAGCCGGGTCTTATTTAAGTTTAAATAAAGCTTAGATACGGTCAGTGTAGGCTCTATGTCTCAGGTAAAACGTATAGTTACCGTTAAAGAGTCAGAATTAATGAACTCTAAAAATTAATACCATTCTTAAGCAAACGAAATTGCAAATTTTACAACCAACAAAGTTACCTGCAAACGATATATGCTAAGTAACGACTATCGACCTTAGTTTATGACGTACCAATCAAAATTGTCTTGTCTCGTTTTGCTTTTCAATTATCTATCATTTTTTGGTAAATATCGGCATTCCGTATCCAGTTTTGTTCGACCTGTTTCACAGATAAGATGAGTTTTAAAACCTTATTCCTTCAATTTTATTTTAACGTGAAGGAATACTTCCTTCGTGCTTGGTATCCATTATTTTAAACGGAATGAATGTCACGAGAACGGGAATTTTTTGGCCTGATTGCAGTACTAGGTGCATAAACAAAAATTTATGGTTTTATGAAGTTTTCTGTCGACATTCTGTTTAAAAAAATACAAACATAATACATAAATCAAAGTTCACAGATTCAGAAAAATATAGAAAAACAGAAAATGGAAGGATAAAAACAAGAGATATGTTATATGAAAGAGATAACGTTATATGAAAACTACATTCAAACCTCAGATATCCACAATTAGGCGAGTGACATGACTGGTAAAATTTCATTTTAATGCACCTTCCTAACACACGGCTACATTATACATAATTAGAAAGCATTATATATATAGTTTCCAGATATGTCGGTCGTAAAAGTGAAATGTGGTGCTGTTTTGTGCAAATCCGGGTCAAATGTCAATCAGTTGAATAATTGAAATATCAGCCATTGGTAATTTTCAAGTATATTTTTTCACTTTTTCGGATGGATACAAAACAAATACATAAAAAGAAATGTTTTCTTTGATTATATTATGAATAAACACAAAATAATGGTAAAAATGGCGCAAAAACAACGTAAATTTCGGCTTTAGCTGATGTTTAGAAAATGTAGTGAAGATTAATATTTAGAATGACCTTGACCTTTAATTTTTCTATTTGTCCCTAAAACAAGTAATTTAATGTATTTTTTGAGAATTACACAAAGAACTTTTAAACTGGAGTACATTGATTATCAGATAAACCCAAAGCTAAAAGTGGGATAAACTGAGTTTCAAATTGCATCTTCTACACAAACAGGTTCAATATGTTCTCAAAACGAACGAAAGTGAAAAGGATATAATTTTATCCTCATCCATGGACTTGGAGTGAACATAATGTTTTGCACTTGCCAGTCAGTCAACTAGCCTGCACGTTTATATGTATGTACGTCCGTTTATATTTTGGTACTACTCCCGGTTTGACATATTTGGCATACAGTTTACTCTGATTCAGTTTTCGTATATTTTTTTTTTCTAAAAAAAAATACACGTATAAGTTATACTTCAAGAAATTTGCAACTTGGAAGATCTTGGCTAGTATTCCAGAGGCAGCCATATGATTTGTTCAAATGAATAACATTTCACCTTTGAGTAACATTGTGAAAATTGTAAAATTTTGAGTTCAGAAACTATAAGTGATACAGCAATGAACCTTGACGATGGTCGACTAAGCTTTAATCTGATATAAGTCTGTTAGAGGGACACACGTATCTCGTAGACGTATTTTCTGGTCTTTTATGCAAGGACTGACCTCTTATGTCATTGGCAACTGTATTGCTTTGGGTAGTATGAACTTGTCAAATAACCCCGGCAATCAAGTTGAACTAATCATTTTAGTCAATATTATGTGCACACTCTGAATGAGGGTGTTCTCGCTATATAGAGAATGAACGCACACCGTCCAAAATGTATATGTCATTTTCATTTTAAAAACCATAATAAGCTAAGCTGTAAAATACCCTTTGAGATCATTATAAATTAGTTACAGAAAATGACTGCAGCATTTCCAAAAATACATTAAACATATACATTTTGTTAACATTGCGCAATTGCAATGCTTTGCTCGGGCTATATAGTATGTGCTAATTTACTGAATAATAAATGTTTTCTTTTTTTGTCCCTTAGTGTTTCCGATGTTGCCATTGTTTATTTTTAAACATATCGATCTTTTGATGACAAACTACCAAAGTTACTATGAATTTACATTCTATATATGTATTCTGTATTCTATATATGTATTCTGTATTCTATATATGTATTCTGTATATGTATTCTGTATTCTGTATATGTATTCTGTATTCTATATATGTACATTTCGACAACTTATGTGTTTTCAGTGCAGATCAAATTAAAAAAAATGATATCCATAAACCGAAATATGTGTAATAGTTGATAGAGATCAAATTACCAATAGATTCAATAGATATACAAGAGGGAGGCTGTCGGTTCAGTTCTCACTTACTTTACTGAAGCCATTGACGAGAGGTCTTAAATTNGTAATAGCTGATAGAGATCAAATTACCAATAGATTCTAAAACGGAAAGCCAAAATCAGCTAAGGACACAGCTATACAAGAGGGAGACTGTCCGTTCAGTTCTCACTTACTTAACTGAAGCCATTGACGTGAGGTCTTAAATTCAAACAAGTTATGAACAAAATTTTGTGTCTTTTTTTCTTTTCTTTTTTTTTTTTTGCTGGTAGGCTCGTAAAGCAAAGTTTTTTTTATCAGAAGACATTATTTCATGTGATGACTTAAAAGATGTTTTAGCTATCTTATTTTTAAAATAAATCAACTTGTGTGTCTGTGAAGAATACCGACAGCACATAGAGTGTGATTCGTAGACGCCGAATTTGAGAAAAGAAATATGGTGCAGTTCATTTTGTATTCATACGTCTATCTATTCTACCAAAAGTAACCTTCAGATGTTTAAAAACGTAAAAACACGCATGGGTCTTGCTTACCAAGTATAATACATGCATACAACATTACTAATCTTTAGTCAGCACCTTGTTTTTTTTCGTTTGGTGTTCGTAGGAATAGCATAAAACTGACCATTTAATCTTAGAAACTTCGGATCTAGTTATTATATCGTGATTACTAGTACTAGACGACATTGTATTAAAAATATTTGCAGGATTTTCAGGTAGGGAAACAAGGGAGAACTTTTACTTACTAGCAAATTTATGTTTAATAGCAGCATTTACGATATCTAATATTTCTCAGTGGAACAGTGGGAATTCCCCTAGCAACATGCCCTCTGTATACTTCATACTTCAAACAGGGGTATTTTAAACTTGAAATACTAGGTCGCAAGTAACTCTAGTTTTAACTAGAAGTGGGAGCAGTCGCAAACGACAGTTGACCCCCTCTTTAACCGGAGTCACTGAAGCATGAAATGTAGGTCAGAGTGACCTAATTATCATCTGAAGCTGCATCACTCTCAAAGACGCATACACTGACCAAAGGTGATTGATATTCCATATGTAGTTTCTCAGATATGACCTTAACGCAAACTTTAACCTGAGGTGGGACGAACGGACCCACACTCGGACGGGCGGACGGACGGACGGTCGAGATGCTATATCCCCTCCTCAACTCCGTTGGGCGAGGGGATAACAAATGACATGCAAACAAAACAACACATCCAGTAAATTAGACTTCAGTCTTTACCGACTGACGAGATAATAACTTCTTTGATTGTAGATTCGATGTAAATTTTTTTTTACTTAGAGAAATTATCTTTATCTAAAAATGGCCATTTAGACAATTTATGTCTTTT
This sequence comes from Modiolus philippinarum, assembly GCA_002080025.1. Lineage (NCBI taxonomy): Eukaryota > Metazoa > Mollusca > Bivalvia > Mytilida > Modiolidae > Modiolus > Modiolus philippinarum. The sequence continues at coordinate 26,544 of MJUU01010520.1, read as the reverse complement.
CAGTGCAGATTAAATCAAAACATTTGGAAACCATATCAACCATATCAAACCATATCAACCATATCAAACCATATCAACCATATCAAACCATATCAAAACCACATGAAAGGTGATGAAGAAAAAAAAACAACTGGCAACTAGATCCAAATCGAAAGGATAGCTAAATGTCGGCACAACAGAAAAAAAAATAAAAGGAAGAATTATAATTGATCACCCATTTAAGACTTGGGGATGAAAAGCCTCTCGGAAGATTAATTTAGGTTTGGGATATCTTGATAATCATATTGTGTCTGAAAATCACATGTGATACCCTGCAAGATACATGTTAAATCCGAGTTGTTGTAAGAGATACCATGATATTGGAGACACAAATATAAATTATTTATCACATGCATATTAATGATGTTTGAATGACCTGCACGATAAAGAATAGCTAGAGAGGTTGAACCAAATGTAACCCCCTTTTACTAATTTAGCAAAAAGGTGACTAGGTTCAGTAATCTATTACTTTTCATCAAAATACACTAAACTTAAAATCATATCCTTATGCACATTTTGGATAAACGAAGAAATGACATGCAAAATGAATACTTCTTAGCATAAAACTGGAGAAGGAGTTGTGCTTACATACCATCTACCCAGCGCAGTATACACATGGAGAGGCAGGTGGTCAGTTGTCAGAATAGGGTAAAACAATATGTCCCGTAGTTTTTTGGTTTTTTTAAGGAGCAAAAAATAAGGAACCTATTAAGAACATATACATGTATGTACTTGATATCATCTGGAGGATCAGGATACACTACTTAACAGGGATTTATTCCTTGAACCAAATTTTCTGAGTTCAGAGCAAATGAAGTATGCGAATAAAATCCCCTTTAAACGCATTTTATGAAAAAAGAAACAAAACCAAATAATAATATCAATCGAAATAATTAACGTATGCCTTAAAAATACAAGTGCCTCATTTTAAACAACATCTCACTGAAATTACGAGGTCAATGTTTTAGATCGTCAAATCTTAATTTTGAATATATTTCTACCAACAAAAATTTAAGAATTGAAATTTAGAATATATTTGTGAATGTGCAGATATGTATATCGAATTGTACTGATACTAAAAATTTACTTAAAATTGACATTTTGATGTTCAGCGAGTATTCTTATCGTATTACCGTGATTTCTGAAATTGAATAGTGCCTGTGATTAATTGCGTTTTTACAAAAATTGCACCGGGCAAAAAAGAAGTTACAAACATTCATCTAACAATTGTGAAAAATTCAGCTGTGTGTTAGGTAGGTGCATTAAAGTCGAAAACTAAGCGACTTTTTTCGAAAATGTTACTCGCCTAAATGTGATCCCTATAAAACCGAGATTGAAATCTTACGACCGGGCAAAAAAGAAGTTACAAACATTCATCTAACAATTGTGAAAAACTCACTATATGGAAGACCGATGCCTTTATTTACATTTGTATGAATGGCGTAAACGTACCTCCCTGAACCATCAATGAAACGATGTGGCTGTTTTGAAATAAATCATAAAAGAACAACGCATTGGAAATAGAAAATCAAATCCATTATCCGTCGTGAACAACAGTCCATTATTTACAATCTACGGAAGACGTAATGTTTGTTTACATTTCTAGTTATCAATGAATGGAAAAGTAAGGCTGTTCCACGTTGGCTGTTCCATTATATTTGTTGCGATTGTTATTTTGTGGTGTCTTCTCCGAGGTCCGCATTCGGTATGCATGTAATGGCCGACTCAAAACAAAATACTGGAAGAAGTCGTACATCGGTAAATACAAAGTATTGCCTGGAAACAGTTGTCAAGGTTCGTATTCCGAAACAGACGATATTTTGCAACGATCGGGATTGGAATTGACTAAATTCGAAATAGTATCAGGCAGGAGTGTTGATCTGTTGATTGCCGTTCAGTCCGGGGTGTTGCGTGTTAATTGCCGTTGATCAGAGTTTGGTCAAACAAAACTTGAGATAATGTCATTTGAGTATTTACAATGCATAACAATCATTTTTCAGTTGCATGAGAATGTATATCATAGCGCGAATTAAGATGCATTGTTGAACAAAGAACTTGGCATTTCATGTCTTCGTGTGTTTCTTGGACGAATTATTATCTCCATAAAGAGCAGGGTATTGCTGCTCAGGTCTTGTCAGCTTTTGCGTCTTGTCAGCATTCACAAACCTTCCATTCAGGTCTCTTTAGAATTAAATTTCAAACTGTACTTGATCATGATGGTGTTGTCATTGTTTAGTCTATGTTGAGTGTACAGCAGGGAACCCATAATATGTAATAGGTTTCTGGTATAAAATCAAAATTCTTTGAATATTGGTCTCTAATGGTTTGATTGCCATTGATTGGCTGGTATGATCAAATGAAGATGGCCACCAGTAAATACTTGCTGACTGTCAGAAAGGCATGTTTTCTTGATGAGCAAAACATGCTTTTTGTACTTTTCTTGGTTTTGATATCATCATTATAATTAGACCCATAGTAAAAAATGAGTAATTATGCACGACACAGACAGGCAATTATTCATATCATACATGGGCAGTATACATAAAATATCAATAGATTAGATACTGATCATTGCCTTCATACACACTTATTCACCAGTCCCTTTGGGAATTTGATTAAAAACTTTAACTTTGCTTCTAGAATTAAGTTGTTTAGTATTAGGGTGTTCATATTTGGTATGTGACGTTCTTTTAATGAGAGCTTTCTAATGGTACCATTTTCGTAGACATTTTGACCTTGACCTTGTCCTGAGGGCAATTTTTTTTTAAAAACTATAACTTTGCTTCTAGAATTAAGTTGTTTAGTGATAGGGGGTTTATATTTGATATGTGACTTTCTTGTGAAATAATCTTTCTATTACTTTCGAATTTATTGTGCATTGAGGTTACTGGAATCTCCGGCGAGCTATGTTGTCTTCTGACAACTCTTGTTTTTAAATATCTCAAATCGACGTTCGTTTTTTACTTTTACCCTCTAAATTCATCGTTACCCATAAATACTTTTTAGGGATTCGACAGAACCGGTTTTAAATGTATACTGGAACAACGCCAGTAGGATACCGAAGGAACACAGGAGTAGAATTTACAAAAATCGAAGTCCAAAGACATGGCCAAAACGAAGACACAGAAAACAGTGACGTTAAACACCTAAGACAATGGTGTTAGACAGACACAAAGCACAGAAATAGAAAACACAACATTCAAAAACAAGGCACTCACAGTGTGAACTCCAGTGAAACTGAGAGTGACATCAGGTGCTCCGGAAGGGTAAGCATGCCCTGCTCTGTTACCAGCACCCGTCACACTGTAAGTGAGTCAATCTAGGAAAATTCAAATTGAATGGAATGACTAAACCCTGTTTCACTTCCTATAAATAATGGATTTCGCATTCCTCTGACTGCATTGCTGTATATTTCGGCTCAACATTTTGTATGACTATGTACAAATACCGTACACTTCTAAATTCGGTATTTATTAATTAACAAATCGTATACTATTGGGGAAAGACCAGCTTTTTCAAAATCTCTATTATGTTTAAACGGAAAATATTTACCGCGCGCGATTGTCATCGTAATGGACTAATCTTACATGGGTAATGTCACCTTTTACCTGTCGACAGGTAATCTAGTATTTACCAAATTGTATCTTGCCCATCGATTAAATTTTCCTGCCTGATCGCCCTCAAAATAGAAAAACCCAACACTTAAAATTTCTAACCCGTCTTACAAAATCAAGGAAAATTCCATGTATTCAGCAATATTTGCATATTGTTAATCGTAACAGTGTAATTTTTCATGTATGGTCATTCTTGATCTAAATGCAAAACTTTAGAGAAATTGGTTTTTAAATGAAGGAGAAATTGTAAAATTTCCTATATCTAAAGGAAGTGAAACAGACTTTAAATGGCAGTGATTTCAGTACACAGAAAAGGAAATACCTACTATTCGGAAGCATTTGATTTCAATCTCGGTTTTATAGGGATCACATTTAGGCGAGTAACACTTTCGAAAAAAGTCGCTTAGTTTTCGACTTTAATGCACCTACCTAACACACAGGCTTTTTTATTCATACATCTACAAACAAAATTATATGAATGGGAAATTCATTCTGTGATTAATTAACGAATTCGGGCACCATTTAAGTGTTGAAAAGTTCGGGCAATCAAATTAATGTTCAATGAAAATAGACTATTTAGTGTCAGATTTTTTATGAGATCAGAAAGATGTGTACGAGGTTTCCTGAAAAGGATTCTTTTAGCATGGGTATGATCACTAATGTTTGATTGCGTGAGGTTGGTCACCTGGGTCGTACCATAGGATAGATCTATCCTTTGGATAGACACTAATCCAAAAAATTGCCCTCAGGGCAAGGTCAAGGTCAAAATGTCTACAAATATGGTACCACAAGAAAGCTCTCACCATAAGAAAGTTACATACACGATATAAACACCCTACCACTAAAGGCCTACCTTCTAGAGGCAAGGTTAAAGTTTTTTTTACAAATTGCCCTCAAGGCAAGGTCAAGGTCAAAATGTCTACAAGTATGGTACCAGAGGAAAGCTATTATCATATGGAAGTTACATACCAAATATGAACACCCTACAACTAAAAGCCTACCTTCTAGAGGTAAGGTTAAAGTTTTTTGAAAATTGCCCTCAGGGCAATGTTAAGATCAAAATGTCTACAAGTATGGTACCAGAAGAAAGCTCTCATCATAAGTAAGTTACATACCAAATATGAACACCCTACCTCTAAAAGCCTAACTTCTAGAGGCAAGGTTAAAGTTTTTTTTTAAAAATTGCCCTCAGGGCAAGGTCAAGGTCAAAATGTCTATAAGTATAGTACCAGACAGGCATGGGGTAATGCTAATGTGTAATTGAATACCCTGTAATGCATTACATTATTACAAAGTAATGCATGTAATGTGTAATGCTCCATTTTTAGCATTACATGTAATTGTAATATAATACAATACATTCCAAAAATGCCTGTAATTTAAGCATTACATGGCATTACATAGCATTACTTTTTTTCTAATTTGAAACTTGGGTAAAGCTTTTAAAGTATAAAAATATGTTTTAACAAATGTATTGGAACTCCATGTAAATACTGAACATTGTTTTTCTCTTACTGTATATCTGCCAGCTTTGCAACTTATCTAAAAGTATAAAACAAAATATTTTCTTTTCATTCAGAAATTTTATGATGAAAAACATTTAATTTCAATTCTAGTATTGAATATTTACAATAATTACTATAATTTACAAAACAAATACAAGCTTCTAGTGATCAAAGTATAATTAGTTCAAAGATCAATGATTGTCACATGTAAAACTCTTAATTAGTTTACATTTCAATTAATTCCTTTCCTTTGGCAAGTGGATTTATGGCTTTAATGGTGTTAATTAAAGTGTCAGTTATAAGAAACCATCAATGAATATATATATGTATAAGCAACTAAACTAAATTTTTTTCTAAAAATTACATATAAAGTTCATTCTATAAATTTTGAAAAGATCACATGAACTAAAAACAGTGAAGGTGAAATTAGCCCACATTTATCTCCCCCAACCTTAAGGCTCAATAGTAAATTTCAAAATTTTTCCAGAAAAATTATGAAAAATGGGGGAAATCATAAACTACATATACATAGTAGAAGAGATAATACAGTATATAAATAACATGTTAATGCAACGAAATACACAAGTACAGAAATTTCAACTAAGAGAATGGATCTTTTCACTTGTGTTTTTTAATGAATCTGCAACATTTTCAAGAGAAATTTATAGTTTTAAAAAGTTGATTGAATTTGGTCTTTTTCCTGCTACATAAACATGTTCACAGTATTTACTGTAACTAAATTGCAAATGCATGATTAACCGTTTCTTTTTTGGACAAAATTTGAAAAATGTAATGTGTAATTTAATGTATTACTTTTGTAAAGTAATTGTAATGTAATGCATTACTTTCAAAACTTGAAGTAATTGTAATTGTAATATAATGCTAAATTTTCGAATGTAATTGTAATATAATGCATTACATTGCAATGTAATTGGCCCCAAGCCTGGTACCAGAAGAAAGCTCTCATCACAAGGAAGTCACATACCAAATATCAACATCCTAGCTATTCAGGTCTCAATTCTACAAGCCAGGTTAAAGTTTTGCTGACGCCGGCGACGCCGACGACGCCGACACCGGGGGTATGACAATAGCTCTCCGGACATTAGTCCCGGCGAGCTAAAAAGAAGTCGGTATAAGAATCCAGGGAAGGCGCTGACTTGCAAAACTTTCTTTTGTGACGTTTATTTGGGAATGGACGTCGATTTGAAATAATGAAAAAGGACGTTGATGCGGGAATCTTGGGGAAGACGTCTTTTTCCAAATTTTCTATTGTGGCGTGTAGAATGGACGTCGATCTGAGAAAATGACGCCGATTTGAGATTGGACGTCGATCTGAGTCTTACATATATATATATATATTAGATAAAGTACATTCATTTACAAAAAAAAAATCAATTGACGTTCTAATTACTTGATTGGCCGATATTTTGATACTGATGTTGTCCAACCAGACACATTTTACGGCAACCATCTTTTATTGGTTTGATAGAACTCAGCTGCTTACAAATAGACTACTTCAGGGTCGTTACCAAAAACTTAAAGTCATCACTACAGAAGTTTGACATCACGATCTTGTGGATCGCAGTGGGATATCTATTTCCCAGATGACAACAGATCTTCCCCTCTACAACTTAAGTTTGTTTTTCCTCTGTCGGATTTGACTTTACTACCGGAATTGACATGTTCAACACGGTGGGTGTCTTATAAGAAGCAGGAGATGCTTACACTACCGGTACACCTGATCTCACCCATGGTTGTTATTGGGTCCGTGCTGTTCAGTTGTATGTGTGTCTTTATGTTTTTTTGGTTTTTTTTGCCCTTTACTCAAGGTGTGTCCTTGTTTCTTAGTGTTATCGATGTTGCCATTTTCCATGGATGGTTCGTTCTTTTGACTGACGGTTCGGTTCTCACTTACTTTCCAACTGATTGGCCTGGAGTTGATAACGTCACAACATTCAATAAATCAGGTATAATGAGTGTGAAAGCAGAAATGAAGACATCAAATATGTTCATGTTATAATGATTCCCGCCCATTTGTGGTAATATAATCACCTTTTCACATTCTCAGACGTATCTGGATAAGTAAGCTGCTGATATTTTATCGGATTATCATCAGGTAAGTAATTGTTGATTTATCATTATAAACTGAAGTAAATACTTTTATCATTTTTTTCTACTATCTCAGTTCTTGTTTATCCCTTTTGAATCAAATTATCATCATCTACGTCATGTAATTTAATTAAAAAATCAATAAAAAGTCAGTCACTAGTATTGTCTCATTGCATATAAAACCCAGTTAAAAGTAACGCAATGCAAAAAGTACGAAAATTACTCCCCTGTGGATCGTTGTCTCTTTGACACTTTCCCCGTTTCCCTTTTTTTCTAAATAAATATGAAAAAAATAATTCCAACTACATTGTTTATTTTATACCTTTTAGATTTTCCGAGTAAAAGAAATGACAATTTGGAAAAAACAAAAAACATCAACATGAATGTGAGTATTTTCTATTTAATTTACGACAGTTATAAACATGAGCTTGCACGCGTTGTCATGCTAGGTATACCTCCACTCGTATTATTTTACACATTTAAAAGGAAAAAATGGTGAATTCCCGCCAAACAGTAATTGATTTCATAAGGTTACCAAAATCGCTTATAGCTCTGTCCTTAGCTGAATTTAGATCCTTTTGGTAAATTGTTCTCTATCAGTTTTTACAAGTTTTTCGGTTAATGGACTTCCTAAATGTTTTGGTTCGATTTGCACTGATGAGACATAAGTTTTCGAAATGCGCATATGCAGAAAATAAGTTAACAGTCACTTCAGTATTTTGTTATTTACGATACATTACCCTATATGTCAAGTCAAATTCCAAGTTTGAAATGAATCGGACCAGTAGAAGCTGAAAAAAGCGACGAACTTCGGACGGAAGGATTGAAGGACTGACGGAAGGACAAGGGTATTCCAATATAGCACCCAATATGTACAGTTATAATTGCTATTGGATGATTGGAAAAATTACCCTGATTAAAATAGTTTATGTCCTTGGATAGTGAAAATTTTTAATTTTTGACACTAAAATTCTTTCTAGAGATACAAGAAAGCTTGCAAGAATTACCAGGAAACGTTTTTTTTTCCCTGATTTTTAAAAAGAATGCTCAATAAAAAGTACTTGATCCTTGTTGTTACAACAACATTCTTCATCGAACCAAATGAAAGTCCAGCAAGTGTAGCATAAAAACGTCTTAAAATGAAATAAAAGCAAAGGCTCTTTCATTTTTTAAATATATATTCCTTTTTTATGTTTATTCATTTTTTAATTTTTTGCATGACATCAAATGTTACAATTTTGACTTTTATTTCAAAAACATTTTGTATTCCTGGAACTCTCGAAGACCACGTATTTTTTGGAACTGTACCTAGCAACCATGATTTTTTCAGCTGCTTTCAGTTATAATGATCATTTTCAAAAAACAAATGGCAAAAATCTAGGATTCAAATTTCGGTAAATTCCCTTTAACTCTAAAAGACTTTATTTGGTGGAATGCTACTACAATCATATCTTTTTTTCAATTCCTAACAGCATTAATAATTATCTTCAATATTAAAATTTGAAAAATCTTTAATTGAAATTTTGGTAAATTTCATGAAACTCGAATAAATTTTGGAATTCCACTTCGCAACCATACTTTTTACTAAATTTTATCATCGATATAAAGACTTCGTTCATAAATACAATGCAACTTGTAAACATCTAATCAAGGCTGGTAATTCACATCCCTTTTTTCATGGTAATGTTTTACATAAGAGTACAAAATACTTAAACTCGCCTAACAAACTTATAAAACGTTTAAATCGTCTAATTCATAAGGGTTGTAATTATGGTATTGTCGTCAAGTCATTACGTATGGCCTTCTTTGGTATTAACATTGATTTTTTGATAGGGTCTTTGCATTTTAACTAAACACATTCTAAATTTCTAAAATCTGTATTGCATGGACACGGGTTGTGTATTCCGGTGTATGCATGAAATTATTATGCTAAACTCCTCACAGGGAGGGATCTTTGTGGAAGCTGTATACTGAGGGTACATAACTTACCTTGTCAGTTGGTAATGGGTCTGGAACTGGCATGTCAGTTAACTGCTAGTAGTCTCTTGTGATTTCATGTTTATGTCCGTCTATTTAGTTCTTACAGTTTCATTTTTCACAACTGACTCAGTCCTGTTGCCAACTGAATTTTACTGTTGTTGCGATTGTTTATTAATATTTGGATCCGTGTCCCTATCTATTCAATATATATTATACATTTCGATTGATTCATTGATTGATTGATTGATTGATTGGTGTTTTACGCCATCTTCAGCAATATTTCAGCTATATTGTGGCGAGAACTACATTACGACCGTGGCGTAGGAAATAGTTCGGTATATGGAGCCTTTTCTACAGTTTTATACACTCGGGATCAATTATCTGAATGCAAATAATTTAAGAGGTGTGTTTTTAATAATGATTTGAAGCGATTTGTCCATGTTTAGATAATTACAACCACACATATCCATACGCAACCTGTTCCTCAGTATGGTCGACATGTATGTAAATAACATTGATTTTTGTTTTGTTTACAGGTAATAGCTGCCCGATCGCATGGGTTAATAATAATTAGGTTAAAGTGACAATGATGTGTATAATTTAAGAATTTTATTATTAATCAAACGTGATATTTAGATTTAGGCTCGACGATTTAGGTAACTCTTGTATGTCAATTCTAATAAATTTAGAAGATGATAATAATGGTGTTAAGTCAATTAAAATCTATTTATTTAGGAGTTTGTATTGATTAAAGAGTGTTAAATGACATAAGTTTGGGAGAAATGTTACTTAGTCCGTGTATATATCCCTTTGAGATCTATACCAAGAACTATGAATAAAAAGGCCAAATAGCTTGATATGGCATTATAGCCATATCTTTTCATGTTGATTTATCACATTGGCTTTAGGGGAAAGGTTTGGGCCCAATAAAACTAATTTAACCCCGCCGCAGCAGGTTTGCGCCTGTCCTAAGTCAGGAAATTTATTAAGACTTTGTGTGTCTTGTCTTTTTTCTAGTTAGTTTACTTCATGTCTATAGGAGTCTAGGATGATGTTTATTTCGCTGAACTTGATTACTCTTTATTCAGGGGCCGACTCCCACCTGTCGTTGGGTGTGTGGTTTTTTCACCGTCCATTGAAGATCTTATGGTGGCTTTGTTGTTGCTCCCCTTTGGGTCGTTGTCTCTTTGACACATTCCCCGTTTCCCTTCTTTTTTCTATTTTATGCATAAATTTCATTGCTCACAGCCAGTGTATGAAAACAGTTTGATTCCAATTTTGGTACAGTTACTGGAAGTCTCAAGACCAGTTATTTCTTGGAATTCTACCTAGAACAACCTGGTCGTTTTGTTGAAAAGTACACTTATGTATGTGAAATATCAGATCCCGCGCCATATTCTACCACCAATTGCACTCCGTAAACTGTAACCTTTAAAGGGTGAAAATATCTCACACTGATAAGTAGTGAAAGCAAATTATAATGATTGTGCATTTTTAATACTAATTGTAAGCAAAATTCAATAAAATGATAATGTCACTAAGTTTGTATATTTCGACGCTTTTTGCCCAATCGCATCACTTTTCTAGCATTATTATAAGTTACTAAGTAACAAAGTGTTACACTATTTATCAACAGGTCATACATGTATGTATTCCCATGGGTACAAATTGTGCACCTCTCATTGCAGATCTCTTCTTTTCTGTTACGAACGAGATTTCATGAAAAAACTTTAAAACGGAACCATACCTAACAGTGATAAACTTATTTCTATTTTCAATGATAACAGCAGGTATATTGACGATATCCTTACTATTGATAATCCCCAGTTTTTAGATTATGTAGACATTATTAACCCGCAACAACTGAAATTAAATTAAGCTAACAATGATTCCAAATGTTGCCCTTTTCTGGACCTGACTATCATTATTGGCTCTGATAAAATCAAAACCAAAATATATGATAAAGAGATGATTTTGATTTCACCTTTTCTAATTTCCCATTTCTTGGCGGCAACATTCAACTTGCTCCATCCTACAGGGTGTATATTTCTCAACTGGTACGATTCGCACGAGTTTGTTCTACGCTTGATGATTTCAATGAACGTAACCGTACTATCACAGCCAAGCTTTTATAACAGGGTTACAGTTTTCATAAGTTGTTGAATACATTTAAGATGTTTTGTAATAGATATGAACATGTTATATCTAAATATGGCGTTACTCGTAAACAGCTAATTGCTATGGGCTTTTCTAGTCCTCGTATTTACGGAAATATTGTTAAAAAATGCCAGAAATTGATTAAAAATCCAGAAAAGCTGGACTCTTTACGTAATAGGGGATATCGGCATGATATTCTGCTTGCATACGTCAAATTAGCTTTGAGACCTGGTGAACGGAAAATTTTGCACACATACTGGCCTCTCACTGATACTGCCGTTGTCTACTGAAATTTATGATGATTCTTGACCAAAGCCTTCGTCAAGTTTCTTCCGTAGTGCGACAGTGTTCTACAAGCAGACTAGGCTCCTTGAGCTAGCCGGTAGTTTAGCGGCGAGCACGCCTAGACCCATCTTTCCAAATGACGTATTGTCCTTTTCTCTCCTTTCAAGATTGTAGTCATGGAAATAGTAGCCTACCTGTATGGGGTTTTATTCGTATGTGTTTATACTTTAGGGAAACGGGACAGATAAAGGGGAGGTTTGGGTACCCATAAACCGGTTTAACCCTACCGCTGGCTTTTGCTAGGGCCAGTACCAAGTCCAGCTGTCTCGAGTTCCTATCGTTGTCTACGTTTGTCTTTTGTCTTATACGTGTTTTTATTGTGTAGTTCCCTTGCAAATTGTTGCATGTAATTATAATTTTCAGCCATTGTAGGTGTTTCCTGTTATCCACTTTTTAACATTTATAGGAGGATGACAATAAATACAGGTGACACTATAAAAGATTTTCTTTATAGTAGATATTAAGAATTAAGAGAGAAAAGCGTAATATAGAATTATTCATTGATCTATAATGACCAACATAGTAATTAAAGTAGTTGCTTATATTTGCAACTAAGCAGTCATATAAATCAGAAATACAACCAGCTCAACCTGCTATCCGCATCGATTTTAAAATATCCGTATTTTTAATGCTTTATAACAGATTATTTGTTATTATTTATAAGCTTATGAGCCACTTGTATTAATAAAACAACTAATATAGATTTCTCTATGTCCAATTATGTGTGTTTGTATGCAGTTTTCCGACAAAACTCAATACTGCTCTCTAAGAGCCGCTTCTAATGTTCAAAACTCTTGTTAAATATATTAGAATCGAAATAGATTATTGCAATTATCGCTATCGCTCGGTATAAAATATTGACAAATATAAGGTCTGCCCATGTTCTAATTCGCATAGAGCCCAATTGCAATAATTTATTTCTTAATTAAACTTAAAATATATACTTAATTGCTATCTTAACGTCTTATGTAGAGCTGGACAACTAACGAGATGGGGCAAAAACCGTCGAAATATACAGGAATGTATTGATATATAATTTAGAATATGAAAAAATGACATTTATATGCACATTAATACACGCATATCTAATTAGTGTTTTCTCATCCGATTAATGATTAGCAATGAGCATGTGTTTAATGATCATAAAATCCTTATTTACTGCATGGGGGACATACCCAGGTGACACTGTACATATAGAAAAATAAGGTGTCAATTTGGAAATGTGGCATGGGATCTGTTATATTTTACAATTACTCTCAGTCCACATTAAGCTTAAGCCCTATATAAAGGATGTGACTGCACTGGAAAAATGCATCTGGTGAATTCATGATGCTCAGTGTCAGTAGGAGCATGTCGTCAGTATACAGGTTCTCTATGCACAATATATCACACGACTTTATCGTTTAAGAGGTATAAAAATGCACATTTTGATACGAAAGTTAAGCAATTTATTAAAAAAATATCAGACATTGTTGTTTCACAAATTTTAAACAACTTGTCGAAGTATTTTATTTGCTCGTATTATGTTCGCACAAATTACTAGTAAATTAAAACATTTAATAAAATTATCAAATGATTTAATACGGAAGTGTATAATGCCCTCATATTAATAATTATAATTCAAAATCGCGATATATTTCATTGCGTTAAATTGCCTTATTTCTCATAACAGCGATTTATTTTTTGAAACAAATTGTCTTAAAAGGTATTTTATCGCTTTATTTAAAGTCATCGTAATGATATGTTAATTTAAAAAACTCGACAATTTATCAAATTGCGAAGAATTTTTTCTACAAAATCTTAGGTCGGTAAATTTATCATGCAATAATTCTTTGTTGCCTTATTTTTCTACAATATATTGTCTTATAAAGCAACAACTTGTTTTAAATTAAGGCGAAACAATGGAAAGTTTATAGCTATATCGAATGAATACGGCATAATGTTATCTTGTTCATTTCCATTTTTATATTGGATATCCACAATTCTGATTTTGAAAATGAATCATGTTTAACAGTGGAGCCCATGGGAAAATTAATTAATTCATTATATGATTTTTGAGACTATTGAAACAGGTTTAACTAATCTGTACGTTTGAAAATAAACAAATGAAGGGATATGGAGTACATGTAAATGTACATGGGACAAAATCCCTATAAATACATGGTAAGATTAAACGTATGGAACAACGCTTTGATTGTTGATTGTTGAAGTCTAATTCTGTTGTCAATATCAAGATGAAGGTCAATAAATGAGGCCGATGTTGAGGTGTCTGTAGTATCCTTAATTTCGAGCTTTTTTGGATAAATGAAGAAAATCACAAAAGCGGGGGTTGTTTAGTGACAAACTATCATCTATATATTGGAGGCTAGAATTGAAGGACTGTAATGCTGTTACAGTGTGATAATGATCTAGAGTTTAAGATGTCAAGTAGATCTTTTTAGTTTTTCAAAATCCCCATTTCATTTATACCGCTTCGTGTAAAGCAAGTATCACAGTCTTTTTGAAGATTTTCTTTAACAGCTGTCAAGGTGGAGGTTAGCAATTTAGATATAGGTTTTGTACAACATTTGGCAGATCCAGCGATTTATCGTTCTTTGTATTGGCATTTATGTTATTTTGGTACCCAGTACATAGAGGGGAGATCTGTGTCTCTTTATCTTAGGGGGAAATCCCGAAGGAGAGAAAAACAGATTTATGGTTCTGTAATATCTCCTCCCGGTTGACAGGGTAGTAGCTGCGTAAGTTGGATTGTCTTTAGAATTATCAATGCCTAGTTATTCCCTTAAACAATTTATGTAATGATTTTTGCAAATAAAAATTATATTATTATGGGTCTTTGTTCCGTTCGACAATTAGCAATGAATTCCTCTCAAACCGGTGCTAGAAGCCGGCCGCTTGAATTTACTATGCGGTATGAACAATGCTCCTTGTTTAAGGCGTCTTTATGACTTCAAGATGAAGAACAACAATAAAGACGTTGTTCCATTGCTTGGTTCTACAATGTATTTGTAGAGACTGTCTGATACGCATTTGCTCTATATCCTTTCATTGTCTATAGAAGGTCTTCAATTTACAAAGATAACTCATTTTGTACCAATCCGACAGAAACAGAAATTGTTCAGTTATTTATTTTTGATCACAGCAATTAGTCCGACGGTCAATAACACTACTCTCATTAGTCCGACAGTCAGTGGTCCGATAGCGAACCTAACTTCAAATTACTACGAACACAACACGAGCACAAAAACCAACCAGTGATCTACTCACAACACTTGACTTTACAAACCAGTCGCTCTGCCTTTTCTTCGTTTAAAATGGTTGACCGGTTACAAGTCTACCCTACGAAAACGGAAAAACATTCGTGGGGACGTCTTTGTCTAGTAAATACGACATTGCAGGATAATACTGTTTCACAAGCACATTGTTAGGGCGTTTTACAAAGTTGCCCCGTATAGAGTTTTGGATTTACCTCCCCTGACTAAAATTATGCAACTATCAGATACAATGTTTAACAAAGGATACAACAAGTGTTTGACAGAAAATTACTCTATATTCGAATTAAAGGAAGTTTAGATCCATTCACAAGGCCACCATAAACACAAGTAAAAAGAAACCGGAGATAAAAAAAACTTATTCTGTCTATGCAAGAAGACGCTACAAACAAGCGTTTATTGTGCATTAACGAATTACAAAATACCGACGTTATTGTGAATTTCCTTTCTGCATAATGCCATTTCGACAATTTATGTCTCTTTAGTGTGCAGATAAAATGAAAACTTTTGAAATCCAGAAATCAAAAAATCTATATCAGCTGATTGAGAACAAATAATCAAAAGGTTCTAAATTGAAAGCCAAAATAAGCTAAGGGCAGAGTTTTGCAAAGGGAGATACTCCTTAGTTTTAAACAAAATTTTCTTATTGAGATTTTGCAATTATCTGAAGAAAATCGGTTTTCGGGCCATTACCGAAGCACTAGACTACTGAAAGGTTAAAATGATGACAAAGTAATAAAATTCCGAGTCTTTTCCATCAATGAAATTTGCTGAGAACAGTTAGTTAAAGTGTTTAAGCATATTCCACACAGGCATTACTAAGAACCATTTTGTCAAGTGAGAATCTGAACTTCTAGTCCTTTCAATATTTTTTATTTTAAAAAAGCAAATTTCGTATCATCATATAAATTTGATATCATAATTTAGAATCTATCAATTTTTCTTTTCAAGCTATTTGAAAGTCGTGTATAAGGAACTTTCCCCAGGTTTTTTAACCATGATGAAGAATTTCACAAATTTAACCCCCTCATAATTTTGATTTCCAAACAGCTTATTTGTTGATGATTCTTTTTGCAAAATGCCTAGTCTTCTGCCATTTTGAATTTGTTATTTATACTGTTGTGGTATCATCTGCTTTTTAAATATGCAAATATTTTTATTTGTAATGCATCAATAAATATTATATCAGTGACACAACAAGCAAAGAATCTACTTTGACTTAATTTCACATGTTTTTATCTAATTGGATGATGTATGGTAATTTGATAATTAAATAGTTTGGAAGATGATATTTGAAAAGGGGAGATAATCTGATGAAAATATTTTACATAGATATCACTATGAAAATTCACATTGTTCAAATTATATGGAAAACAAAGTCGGTGACCCTCATTTTTCTTTATATGTTTTACAAGGGCTAACATATAAGTAAAATAGAAAGAAATCTATGGAATAGTTTTAAAGAAAACCACCAAATACCTTTTTTCCCTATATTCATTAGAAATATTTAATTATTTTGATATCAGTTATTTTAAAAACAAGCATGGTGACCCCCCTTTTTTATTTTTTTATTTCAATGCTAATATAATAAAGAAACTTTCCTGACAAAATAAAGAAAATCATCTACCGTAAGAATTTCACACAGACCGGTGAGTCGTCTTGAACTGATTATTAAGTATGAGAAAAGCTATTTTTTGTTAGCCTCATGATGGCTCCAAGATGAAAAACAACAATAAAAGCGTTGTATTAATGCTTGATTCTACGATGAATTTGTAGAGACTTTCTTGCTGTTTATTTCCTAAATTATTCAGATAAAGCGCTGTACCCGCAATTCAAGGAATATATTCCATTCAAATATCCAAAAAATTCAAATACTTGCAACATTTTCTTTTGCAAAAATGGAGATAACCAAAAATCAGTTTCATGTGGCATTATATAAAGGTGTATGGAGGGAGATGAATATTCACTAAAACTGAGGCAACTTAGGAATGCCACAATTATCTGTTATTATTTTTGCATGCCTACATCAACATCTGTTGGAAGTATGGTTGAATTTGCTTCCGTGGTTTCCACGAGGACGCGATGTGTCTGTATAAGAACTTATACAGACACACCAAGTCGACCAAGTCTAAGTGTGGTAACTAACTTTCATTCTAGCTAATTTTTTAAGAGAGAGAAAATCGATAAAAATTATTTCCCTGCTTATAATGTCATAAAATAAATATTCTACACTATCGTAATGATATATATTTTAAATTGTCAATAAATAAAAGGTTAAAAATTAAATAAAAAAATTGAATAAAAATTGTCAATTCTTTATACATGACTTTTAACACCAAAAGCCCAACGAGCTCGTGGTGTATTAGAATACAAAAATACCAAAGTTGCATAAAAACAGTAAATTTCGTTATGCTGTACACGTGTTTCAAGGAGTAACCTCTACTTGAAACGTAAGGCAGGTTAGGCAGAAGTCTAGTAAACCAAATGACCCTGGTTCGAATCCCGCTATGAACAATGTCATTTTTCAACGTTTTAAAATCTTTATCTTTAAACAATTTATGGATAGCAATATAAAACATAAAATTTTACAAAAAAGGTGAACAGTTTTCAAATAACAAAATACCGAAGTTACTGTTAATTTATTTTCTGCATATGCGCATTTCGACAACTTATGTCTCGTCAGTGCAGATCAAACCAAAACATTTGGAAGTCCATTTATCGAAAGACATGTTAAAGTTTATAGAGAACAAATAACCAAAAGGATCTTAAAAGAAAAGCCAAAATTCAGCTGAGAACAAAGCTATGCATGAGGGAGATACTCCTTAGTTTTAAACAAAACAAAATCCGGCAACGACAAAAGCAAAAATTTAAGTAAAACTATTCATTGTTCTGACTGGGATAAGATTGTTGGTGTGATCCTACGCAGATCACCCCAGTTACATTAAAAGATGTAAGAGCAGATAATCAAAATGTACTTTTGCCATATGGTCCAATGTTTAACTGTGTGCCGTGGTGGCGGTCATGTTTTTGTCGAATCAGAACGCATTCATTAGAAAGGACTTTAAACACATCAATCTAAAACAGTTAAGTTAAATTTGCTTCAATAGTTTCAGCGCAGATAATAAAAACCATGTAGGCTCTAACTTTAAATTATGTTCTGTGCTGGAGAAAATGTTTATCGGAACCGTACGAAATGAGCAATCTTTGTAAAGGAGCTTCTGTCATTCCTTAAAAGGTTTTATGAAATATGCAGTGGTTTCAGAGCAGATGATAACTAGAGCATCAGAGGCTGCACCTGTTTCGATCACCTGATAAAACGCTTGTAAGCAAAGCCTATATGCAAATGATTTTGGCATTTCGTCTTTCAAATTACCTTGGAAAATCCCATCCCTATCCATCCTTTATTCACTAGACTTACCAACACAAATCAAATTGGACCTGAAGCTGAACACTTTTTATGACTTGGAATGATATGATTGGATTCTGTTTTAAGCATTGCCTGAACTTGCTTGTTTTTTTTCCCACAGGGTTTCGTATTTAACTATGTTCGGGACTGCTAGCCATGTTTTTGTTTTATCAGAGTGAAAGGAATTACATGTATATTTGTAATGGACTTTCCATTGTAATGGACTTTCCATGCAACATTTCAGTACTGTTTAATTTTCTTCAAAGGCTTCAGAGCATATGAAATAAGGATGTTTTTCTCATAGGGTCCACGTTTAACTACGCTAGTACCCATGTTATTTATCGGGTCGGAATAATGTTATCAGCATTTTTGTAAAGAACCTTTCATTCGGCATTTCAATAAAGTTTGGTTTAATCTGCATCATCGCGGTTTCAGAAGAAGATCAAAATAGTATTTTCACATAGAGTACAATGTTTAATTATAATTTTCAGCCATTGTAGGTGTTTTCTGTTGTCCCTTTTATTTCAATTAAATATGTTCCAAGATGTTCATTGCCTTTTTATTTATTTATTTTTTGGGGGGTCAAACTTGAATGAAATTAACAGATTTTGCAAAACACCCTCCATATATGATTTCCATACAGTTTAGTTAAACTTGCTTCAATAGTCTCAAATCATTTGACGAAAATGATGTTTTCGCATAGGGTCCAATGCTTAACATGATTCAGATTCAAATTGAAGATTGTGAATGGCGGCCTTTCGATATCCAAGATAAAAATGAAAATGAACAGGTTTACATTCGATACGGCTATAGACTTTTCATTTGTTTAGCCTTAATTTAACACAAATTGTTGCTTTATAAGACCATATATTGCAAAAATATAAGACAATTAAGAATAAGTGCATGATAAATTTACCGACTTAAAGATTTTGTCGAAAATTCTTCGCAATTTGATAAATCGTCAAGTTTTTTAGATTGACACATCATTAAGATGACTTTAAATAAAGCAAGAAAATGCCTTTTTAAGACAATAAAATTGAAAAAAAAATTATCGCTGTTATGAGAAATAGGGGAATTTGTCGCAAAAAAATATATCGTGATTTTTGATTAAAAGTCTTAAAGGGATGCGTAGCAAAGTAGCAAAAGTCCGACGGTTCTATAGTCCGACAGCCCAATAGTCCGACAGTTCGATAGTCCGACGGTTCGATAGACCGACGGTTTGAAAACTCATTGCATAAGTACTTCGGTTGTAAGCTATTGATAGCTATACACACTAAATTTTTATGGTACTTATAACCATAATATATGTCAGAACTTCTCCTTCACGAATCAAGTCTTTAATTCCTACAGCCATTTTTTTCATTCGAATTTCAGCCTTAATTATAATACAAGCAAAGAAATTTGCACTTTCACAAAATTAAGGAAGTAGAATATGTGAACTTTTTACCTGACATTGTGGATCACAAGATACAACGTCAGTGGGAGTGACATCAACCGAGACAACGGCAGTCGAATACCGAAGGAACAAAGGAGTGAAATTTACAAAAATAGAAGTCCAAAGACACGGCCAAAACAAGAAGACAGAAAACAATGACGTTAGACACAAAAAACCAATGACGTTAGACAGATACAAAGCACAGAAACAGAAATTACAACATTCAAAAGAAAGGCACTCACAGTGTGAACTCCAGTGAAACTGAGAGTGACATCAGGTGCGCCGGAAGGGTAAGCATGTCCTGCTCTGTTAACAGCACCCGTCACACTGTGAGTGATTCAATCCGGGAAAATGTCAAAGTCGGTAGTCAAATCCGGAAAGACGTGAATCTAGCTGAAAATGTCCACTTTTATTTGGGATACTGACACGTCATATCTTTCAATGATGTTATGGTGACGGTCATAGAATTTCTTCAGGGATGAAATTAACATTGGTTGAACAAATCCCTGACTAAGGAGCTTTTGGGACAGTGTTTTCGCTCTGTTAAAAAAATCACTGTACAAACTACTGTTATCTGTCTTCAAATACTTCTTCAGATCTATCCATTCATGATGTGTAAGGGTTACATCTGTTTCAGGAGTCGTTTTGCTATTTATTCCTTATTTGTTGCTGATGCAACAGAAACAGAAACAACTAGCCCAGACTTTTAATTTCAGCTTCAGATATATAGACAATGTACTTTCTCTTAATAACCCAAGATTTAAAGAATATTTACATCGTATCTACCCCAATGAACTTGAAATTAAAGAGACAACCGATACAGCCGATTCTGCTTCATACCTTGACCTTTTGTTATACATTGACGAACATGGACGTCTGAAATCTAGATTATATGACAAAAGTGATGATTTTGACTTTCCAATTGTGAACTTTTCCTTTCTCTGCAGCAATATACCTGCATCCCCAGCGTATGGAGTATATATTTCACAATTAATTCGTTACTGTACAGCGTGCAGCACATACAGTGACTTTGTGGAAAGAGCAAAAGCACTGTCACAAAAACTGCTGAGTCAGGGTTATGTTCAGCCTTTGTTACTTTTGTCCCTTCAGAAATTCTATGGCCGTCACCACGACATCATAGATAGATATGAAATGTCAGTGTCACAAATAAAAACTGACATTTTCAGCTAGATTCGCGTCTTCCCGGATTTGACATTACCGGATTTGACTTAACCCTGGATTGACCCACTGACAGTGTGACGGGTGTTGTGCACAGAACAGGACATGCTTACCCTTCCGGAGCACCTGATGTCACTCTTGTTTATTGAGAGTTCACACTGTTAGTGCTTTAGTTTTTTGTGTTGTATATGTAATGTTCGTGTGTTTTGTGGGCATGTGGTGTCTTTGGTCTTCCGTCTTTTGGTGTTCTTGCTTTTGCCTTGTCTCTGGACATTGATTTGTGTAATATTGTGCTTTGTTCCTTCGGTATTCTACTGCCGTTGTTTTGTTCTATATCAAAAATGTTTTCTGATAACAAAAATTATAATTTCTGATTTAAAAACCTGGAATTTCTTATTAAAAATTATGAAAAAAGTCATATTTCTGATATCAGAAAATTACTTTTTGTTATATAAAAATATTTTCTCATATCAAAAATATGATGTTTTGATATATTAAATAACTAAATACCGAAGTTACTGTGAATACCATAGGGGACTAACAGTCCACCAGCAGTGGCATCGACCCAGTGGTAACAAATAACTAAATACCGAAGTTACTGTGAATTTAAATTCTGCATATCCGCATTTCGACAACTTATGTGTCTTCAGTGCAGATAAAATCTTAACGTTTGGAAGACCATTAACTCGAAGATGTTTAAAAACTGATAGAGAACAAATAACCAATATCATCTAAATGTAAAGCCAAAATCAGCTATGGACAGAGCTTTGCATGAGGGAGATACTCCTTAGTTTTCAACAAAAATTACAAAAATGTAGATAGTGTAAGGTTCCAAATAGGATCGGCTTTCGGGTCAGCACCGACGTGCTGACTACTGGGCTGGTGAATACCCTCGGGGACTAACAGTCCTCCAGCAATGGCATCGACCCACTGGTTACAAATAACTAAATACCGAAGTTACTGTGAATTTAAATTCTGCATATGCGCATTTCGAATTTCTAATATCAAAAATTATTTTCTGATATCAGAAAATCAGATATTGATATCAGAAAATATATGTTTTGATATAAAAATATTCCAATTTCTGATATCAAGAAATAGTTTTTCCTATCAGAAAATTAAATTGGATTGAATGATATTAGAAAATATCTTTTTTAAATGAAAAAAATAAAAAAAATGAATAGAAAAATGGCGAATCATACTTTTGACCTTGTAGGGGAAAAGTTCATTCTATGTTAAGAAAGAAATACTTTGTTACTCTAATCGTTGACTGGGGCGTTCTTATGATGACGTACGTAGATATCTTCTCGGAATAATATGCCCAGGTTCTCTATTTTTCACATTTTGATCAAGTCGTCCACTGTATCTATTGCATCACAAATGACCACCGCTGGGATAAGGATAAGACGACACCCACCTTCGTAGGAACATTACATCAGATCCACTCTTTAATGTTCCATTTAATGTTCCATTTTATGCTTTCAACACCACATATCTTCCTCCTTCTAATTGTATCTTCAAAAGCGTTTGGGAGTAAGTATTCTCTTGGTTGTCTAAGAAGATGCGATTTAGTTTGGCTTTCGTCATGGCTATATGGGCAATATCAGTTTATTTCTTGCTTGCTATAACCTATGAGAGGCTTCCTCTGTATTTCCTATGCATTGACTTAATAGTTCCCTACGTTATATCGATTGCTTTGATTTGTTACTTTATAAAAGAAGGGACATTTGTGATTGATCCATTTTAGGTACAGCTTCAATCCACTTTCAGTCGGTTACATCTTTTATCACGTGATAGTTAATTGCCCAAACATCACAAACTCTATACCTGTTCCTCACAATACGTCTAATTTTCACCTCCCCATCTTCAAATATGGCTAGTATGATCTACTTGTATATCTCAAGACTTTCAACGGTTATTGGATATAACTGTATTGGTGCATGCTTATAAAGTCCTTAACATTAATGGTTGATGACTGTCATTGGTAGGTTAATCTTCACAATAAGATTTCTTTGGTTAGATTTACTTCAACCCCATTGGTCAGTGTTGTGTACATTTTCAATCTTCAATGCTATTTCATTCCCATTAGACTACTCTGTCTTTTCCCTATCATATCATTGAATTTATTATAAACGACCTTAAAGTTATTAGACTGAAAAGGAATAGTAAGAGTATAAGAAAAACTAAAAAAGAACATTTTGAATTCGTTTTGCTCTGAAAAACAGATTTGTCTTAAGGTTTCAATAATTTTAAGCGAAAGATATTCCTTACTCAAATGTTTACTGAAATGACTTATTATATCTTTAATACTTATCTATGAAATACGATCAGATGACTCTAAACTATTTTTAGAATCACCCATAAGTTGCACATTACTATTTTACCAGTAAGCTTTGAGTTGCTCACAACTGCTGGTAATGTTGGTAGCGTATAGCTAGGAAGAGGCGAGTGGAGGAGGATGATAAGCTATTTTTACTTATGTTTGCGTGATGGCTATAGCTTGTGTGAAATATCAAAAGAATCAAATAAATTAGAAACATATAAAAAAACAAAACATTCCAGACTGGTAAAGACTATTGACATGTCGGACTATAGATCCCCATAGAGGCATAAATGAAACTAAAGCATATTCAATGGGTCTATCACAGCACATTACATTTTATAATCCGAATAAATGGAATTATTTTTTGCAAGCGAATTACAATATGAAAAAATTTGTACAAATATTTACAAGAGTTTGGAAAAAAATCAAAACAACTCCAGAGGAAAATATCGCATGACATTGTAAACGCAGAAGAATATTTCCATAAATTGAATAAATAAAATCGTTTTAATTTTGTCATTTTCGTAGAGAAAATGATATTTGTATATAAAAGATGAAGTTTGATACGATTTGTTTCAGAAAATAAAGATAATCTGTGTAGTTTTGGGGAAGTAAAGAAATAAAAACATCTGAACTGATAAGAATAAATGCCAGTTGTTTAAAAAAAATGATTTAGAAATGTTACTCGTCAATATAGTTTTAGTCAAGGAAAATGGTCAATTTTGGAGAACTACAAATATTAGCAAACATTAATAAGAGTAAATCAATTACAAAATACTTCTCATATGAGAAGTAATAATGAGATTTCTCATATGGATATATGGGTTTTAGTGCTGCTGATGAGGAATTATTTTCCGAAATGGCCATACAGCTCATTAAAATTATTGCAGTTGGAGTTAACATATGTGTTATGGTCTCATGTTCATTTACTCCATATCCTTTCGTAAAATATTCAATACAGGAGTTTTCTTTTATTGCAGTGTGGAGTTGGTAAAACAATTCCCCGTGGTAGAGATGTATGCTCTTTATTCTTCTAAGATATGGTGTACTTGTACATGAGATAATATCTCATATGTACACTTTGTTCAATTACTTTTATCCAAATTTATGTAAATTCAAAAACCGAAGGATTAAATCCCTCCATCGTAGTTTTGTCCTTTTCTATATTTGATATTACTGATTATTCGGATTTCTTTTGGTTTTATCCATTTTAAACATGTTTTTGAAATTATGGATTTCCTTTGTATGGGTTCTAGTGCTGCTGATGAGGAATTAATTTCAGAAATGGCCATACAGCTCATTAAAATTATTGCAGTTGGAGTTAACATATGTGTTATGGTCTCATGTTCATTTACTCCATATCCTTTCGTAAAATATACTATTCATACTTTCAAATTTTGGCATTTAATTTTGTAATTTCGAAATGTAATTCTGACCACCTGTTTTAAGTGCACACATCTCCCTATTTTATAACGCCAAGTTTTCTTACATTCGACTTGATGAGTGCCCTGTGTTTGTCTATATGTTGTAATCGTCCACTAGCTTAAGACACTAGTGCTTTTGTCGGGCAAAGGTTGACAGTGATTGTAAGAGCACTTTGTCAGTTTAATCCCGCACCCATGACCAATGAAGACATAGGTGTAGCGTTGTTCGACAATTAGCAAAGAATTCCGCTTAAACCGGTGCTAGAGGCCGTCTTGAACTTACTATGAGATATGAGCAAAGCTCATTGTTGAAGGCCTCATGGTGACTTCAAGATGAAGAACAATAATGAAAGCGTTATTCCTTTGCTTGTTTTTACCATGTATTTGTAGAGACTTTGTCTCATCTGCATTTACTCCGTATCCTTTTATTCACCATTAATTATCCCAATGGTACAGCCAGAATGACAATTCGGTATGCATAATTTTGAACAGAAATTAAGTGGCCCAGTATTTTCTGAATTCACAATAAGTATGAATGGATATGGGGTAAATGCACATGTGACAAAGTCTCTACCAATACATGGTAAAACAGAGCAACGGATCAACGCTTTTATTGTTGTTTTTCATCTTGAATTCAACAATGAGCTTAGAAAATATAAACAAAACGGATAACAGGTA
Source organism: Modiolus philippinarum (assembly GCA_002080025.1). Lineage (NCBI taxonomy): Eukaryota > Metazoa > Mollusca > Bivalvia > Mytilida > Modiolidae > Modiolus > Modiolus philippinarum. The sequence goes on along the minus strand of MJUU01010520.1, from coordinate 1,078 downwards.
ACACCTACAATGACTGAAAATTATAACTACTTGCCACAATCTACCTGATAAACACGAATAAGACACAAGACAAATGTAGACAACGATAGGAACTCGGGACAGCCGGACTTGGTACCGCACTAGCAAAAGGCAGCGGTAGGGTTAAACCGGTTTATGGGTACCCAAAACTCCCCTTTATCTGTCCCGTTTCCCTATAGTATAATAAACATACGAATAAAACCCAATACAGGAAGACTACTAGAAAGTCAAGATGACCGCTACCACCGGTTTGAGCGGAATACATTGCTAGATGTCGAGTCATGCTACATTCATATCACTTAACCCATGGACCTGATTCTCATCCAACATATGCGAGCAGTTTTTATTTCAAAATAAATATTTGAGCAATAGGTAATTTAGTGATTAATGTATGTATGTTAATTGAAAAACGAAATATCAAGAACGTTAAGTTACCAAAACCACTTGAAATAAAGTGCTTTCAATGCAGAAAAGAGGTTTTGGTGGTACGATTAGTTAAAAATTATTGACCTTTACAGACAAGTAATGTGAAATAAACTTTTTGATGAAAGGATTGTACTTTTTATCATTCATATCTCTCATATCATTTCCCTGTCTGTCAGATAAACATTGAAGGGATATTGAGTCAATGTACTTCTGCTATTTCAACATTTTATATGTGCATCAGTACTGTGCAGAAGAAGAATCATATTTTACCCAACATTAATCCAAAACATTGAATCATGTGTTTCTTATTCTCACAGAAGTCGAAAATATGTTTTTTTTCTGGTTTTCATATATCTAAACTCAATTTGAAATCGCACGGTAGGTCAAATTTCAATTTCAACAAATCGTGGTGCCGTTTCTTATTCCGAAAACAAATTTATGACATATTCTTGTTTGCTTTCTTTTTCAGAACGACACATCTGTTTCAAGTCATGGAACAACACCAGTTTTGGCCATCTTTGTGTCAGCTGCACTGGTAACACTTTTGTTAAATGTAACATGTGTTGTCGTTTGTATCAAAACGTTGCAGAATAAGTTTCAAAATCTTGTCGTTCTGGCACTTAGTTTCAGTGAT
>MJUU01010517.1:0-16651 GCA_002080025.1 Modiolus philippinarum | reverse complement strand
GCTTCCAATTGGATATTGTTTTCATATTACGTGAGCTTTTGGATTTTTTTGCTACCATTGGTATCAATAAAACAAGAGGCTCTCAAGAGCCTGTATCGCTCACCTGGTTCCTATGCAGCACTATAATTCCAAATTGATGGTCCATCTTTGGTGGTGTATGCACATAAAAATCAGAAACTTTTTTTATAAAATTGAATTAAAATTGTTCAAGCAGTTTCAGAGAAATTTTTGAATGCAGTTTCTAAACTTAAAGGGCCTATGTTAATCTACGTTCCCTGCTGGCAGCTATTTAACATAAAACTTTGAAGAGGGTCACCCAACGACTATCATATCAAAACTCTACTGTTCAAGCAGTTTCAGAGCAGAAGATCTTTTTATGCATTTCCCATTGGGTCCTATGTTTAACTAAGTTTTGCCACTGATGGCCATGTCGGAAGACGGATCAGCACCAAAGTAACAAACTTGGTCAAAATCTCACAAGTTTCATTTATGCAATGTTTAATTTGAATCCATTCAGTGGTTTTCTATTATATCTTTGTATGCATTTTCCCTTAGGGTCTAATTCATTGCTGGAGGCTATACTGGATGATGGATCAGCACTGAAGAAACAACACTTGGTCAGCTTCTCATCATTAAGCTCAAAGCTGGTGACACTTGGTCAGCACCTGACAGGCATCATTCATGTCATGTTTGATTTAAATCCATTTAGCAGTTCTCTAGATCTTTGTGCGCATCTGAAATTGGGTGTAATGGATAAAAGAGCACTTTGTTGCCTTGGAAACAAAAGCAGAAACATATTTTTTGTTGAAAAATCGGGTTTTCTGACAAAAAAAGGAATTTTGAGAAATATGTATTAAATAGGTTATAAGGCGAACCCCTGCCCAAATTTTCTTTGGAAAGAGATCTGAAATTGCATGTAATGATCAAAAGAGCATTTGGTTGTCATGGAAACAAAACCAAAAGCATATTTTTTGGGAAAATCAGGTTTTCTGATAAAAAAGAAGGAATTTTGAGAAATATGTATTACATAGCTTATAAGGGAAACCCCTGCCCAAATTTTTTTTGGAAAGGTTCTGAAATTGGATGTAATGGACAAAAGATCACTTTGTTGCCATGGAAACAAAACCTGAACGTATTTTTTGTTGAAAAATTAAGTTTTCTGACAAAAAAAAAGGAATTTTAAGAAATATGTATTAAATAGGTTATAAGGCGAACCCCTGCCCAAATTTTTTTTGGAAAGGGTCTGAAATTGGATGTTATGGATAAAAGAGCACTTTGTTGCCTTGGAAACAAAAGCAGAAACATATTTTTTGTTGAAAAATCGGGTTTTCTGACCAAAAAAAAGCTATTTTGAGAAATATGTATTAAATAGATTATAAGGGGAACCCTGCCCAAATTTCCTTTGGAAAAAGATCTGAAATTGGATGTAATGGACAAAAGAGCATTTGGTTGCCATGGAAACAAATCCAAAAGCATATTTTTTGGAAAAATCAGGTTTTTCTGATAAAAAAGAAGGAATTTTGAGAAATATGTATTACACAGCTTATAAGGGGAACCCCTGCCAAAATTTGTTGGGAAAGGGTCTGAAATTGGGTGTAATGGACAAAAGAGCATTTGGTTGTCATAAAAGCAAAACCAGAATTTTTTTTTTACAAAGGTTATGAGGGGAAACCCCTACCCTAATTTTTTTCAAAAGGGAGTCTCGTAATGCCTTGGTATCCGATATGGGAGTTCGTTTGGGAGACTTTTGTGTTTCGCTTGCGAACACAGTTAGTACTTGTTATTCTTCCATCCTTCTTTATTCTCGTCCGGATAAAGTTGTCCGAAGCAGATCTCAGAGACCATTAGACCTAGAGGTTTCAAACTTGGCAGCATATTAGCCCTATGTATCTAGATGTGCAATCATTAAAAATTTTTTAAGGGGGGTCCAATAAGGGTACTTTTGGGGGTATTAAAAAGGGTGGGCTAGTCCTATAGTAACCCTATGGGAAAATGAAATTTTGAATGATTTTCATCATATTTTTCATTGTTTCTCAAAAACTAGAAACACTAGCTCCATGAAACTGTATGGGAAAGTTAAGGGTCATGTAAGGAAGGGTTCCACAGCATTGGAAATTTCAAAGTAACTACCGTTGCCATCGAAACCATACCAAAAAATGTAAATTTTGGGAAAATAGTAGTATCTGTTGATAAAAGTATTTTATTACAGCAATATGTATTACTTAGATTATAAGGGGAACCCCTGTCCAAATTTTTTGGGGGAAAGGGTCTGAAATTCGCTGCAATGGACAAAAGAGCACTTGGTTGCCATGGAAACAAAACCAGAAGCATATTTTTGGTTGAAAAATTGAGTTTTCTGATAAAAAAATAAGGAATTTTGAGAAATATATATTACATAGCTTATAAGGGGAACCCCTGCCCAAATTTTTTGGGGGAAAGGGTCTGAAATTTGTTGCATAGGACAAAAAGCACTTGGTTGCCATGGAAATAAAACCAGAAGCATATTTTTTGTTGAAAAATTGAATTTTTGATTAAAAATAAGGAATTTTGAGAAATATATATTACATAGCTTATAAGGGGAACCCCTGCCCAAATTTTTTTTGGAAAGGGTCTCAGATTGGTTGCAATGGACAAAATAGCACTTTGTTGTCATGAAAAGAAAACCAAAAAGATATTTTTTGTTGAAAAATTGAGTTTTCTGATAAGAAATAAGGAATTTTGAGAAATATATATTACATAGCTTATAAGGGGAACCCCTGCCCAAATTTTTTTTTGGAAAGGGTCTGAAATTGATTGCAATGGACAAAAGAGCATTTTGATGCCATTGAAACAAAACCAGAAACATATTTTTTGTTGAAAAATTGAGTTTTCTGATAAAAAATAAGGAATTTTGAGAAATATATATTAGATACCTTATAAGGGGAACCCCTGCCCCATTTTTTTTGGAAAGGGTCTGAAATTCGATGTAATGGACAAAAGAGCACTTTGTTGCCATGCAAACAAAACCAGAAACATATTTTTATTTTTTATTTTTTTTTGGAAAATCAGGTTTTCTGATAAAAAAGGAGGAATTTTGAGATATGTATTATATAGCTTATAAGGGGAATCCCAGCCCAAATTTTTTTCTTGAAGGAGTCTTGTAATGCCTTGAAGTCCAATATGGGAGTTCGTTTGGGAGACTTTTGTGTTTCGCTTGCGAACACAGTTATCACTTGTTATTCTTGATCTTCTTCTCTTTCCGCAAAAATTTGTCCGACCATTTTTTCAGAGACTACTGGTCCAATCTTGACCAAACTTCATAAGAAGGTGGAACCCTATACCAAGAGGTGCAATCAGGTCTTGGAATTTTCAAAATGGCACCGGTTGCCATGGAAACGGCAAAAAAGGCGGGAAAATGAAAGTGCTCAGAATTGGATGAAACTTAACAGGAAGGTTGCTTAAGACATGGGTAGTTGGTTTCTGGTCTCCAAGACTTCAAAATGGCACCAGTTGCCATGGAAACGGCAGAAAAGGCGGGAAAATGAAAGTGCTCAGAATTGGATGAAATTTTTCAGGAAGGTTGCTTAGGACATGGGGAATTGGTTTCTGGTCTCCAAGACCTCAAAATCGGGACCGTTGCCATGGAAATACCAAAAAGGCGGAAAAATGAAAATTATCAGAATTAGATGAAACTCTACAGGAAGGTTACCTAAGATGTAGGAAATTGGTTTCCGCTCTCCAAGACTTCAAAATTGTGACTGTTGCTATGGAATCGGAAAAAAGGCAGGAAAAATCAGAGTGCTCAATTAACAGGAGGCATAGGTTGTGAGGAAGTGATTTTTAGCCCTGATTTCTAATTTGGGAGTTCGTTTGGGAGACTTTTGTATCAGCATCCTGATACAATTATAAATTTTTATTGTTATTCTTTGTTATTATTATTGCTCTTCCACACATTCTTGTCCGGACAGTTTTGAGAGAACGGTTTGATGTAATAAAATGAAACTTGACAGGAAGTTAGATCACCATAACGCGGAGTGCAGGCTACGAATTTTTTTTTCAAAATGGCCGCCAAAATTTCAGAGTAGTCGGAATTCAACGAAAATTGATTTCTAGGTAGATTTTGACGCTGCGAACAAGCTGGAAGCATCGAATTGGCTGCCAGGGGCGACATCAGCTATTGCTTGCAATTGCAAATCTAGTTCATTATTATCATTGTTTCTTTCTTCCACCTCTTTTTGTCCACGCCAGTTCTTAATGATTCTTAAATAGAATTAAATCATATTTGGTACAAAGTTGGATCATCTTATGAAATATTACCTCCACTAAAAAAATATATTCAAAATGGCTGCCATTTTCAAGATGGCGGCCAAGTTAGGTCAACATTTGAAATTTTTCTGATTTCACTGAAAATCACAAAATCTCAAACCTGCCTTGACAGAATTCATTCATATTTGGCAAAAAGTTTAATCACCATAAGAAGATGGGCATGCAACAGAAGAAAAAATAAAAATTGCCGACATTTCCAAGATGGCCGCCAAAAAAACGTAACCATTTCAACTTTGTCCTATTTCAATGAAAATTGATTTCTAGGTAGATCTTGATGCTGGGAACAAGATGAAATCATGGAATTTGGGAGAGTCAGGGATGACATCATCTATCGCTCGCAATTGCAAATCTAGTTGTTTCTATATTTTGTCTTTTACAGTCATTCGAACTTTTTTATGCCTGTCATGTTTATTAACTTTCAAGTTTTATGACTGCATGCTCATGGTATACGGGAGTGCAAATTTCCTATATAAGACCAAACAATTTATAAAATCCAGGAAAAAATTACAAACATTTTATTTTAGCAGGTAATAGAAACACACTCTCAGTCAATACTGATAATTTTAGCGGTTGAAGGTGGATTTAAAAATCAAGACAAGGTGTCAAAATCCTAGAAGTCTAGATTACCGAGGGAAAATAAGAACGGAAAAAGAAGCAGCAATCACTGGCACTGTAAGAAGTGCAAAGAAATTTCTGAAATGTAAATTTTCTGAATTCTCACGATGAAAAGCCTGTGTTTAATTGTTTATTGAATAAAATTTTCTTCCTTGTAAGTCTGATATGTAAACATATCCAGCTACTACATGAAAATGTGTATACTACCATGATACTTTTTGGTACCTATTTGATGAACCGTACATGAACGGTTGGTTTTCACGGTGCTAACAAGAATTATAGGGAGAGTCGTGTACACAATATGGCGTATTTACGATTGTGTATTGCTTAAAGTTACACGTGACCATCGGGTGAAGTGCAAACAGCGTTTTTTCATTAATTTTGCTTAGTTTAATATGCATTTGCAAGTATTTAGTGCAATTTCATTTATTTAGTAGGAAAAGAGTTAATGCTCATATTGAAGCATTAACCAAATCTGTAACGACAGTTATTACTATAACACGTCCTTCATTACTCGTGAAAGGAACGTAAGAAGTGAAAGCAGAAACAAGTCTGAAAGTACCTTTTCTCTTGTTTTTTTTAAATTTATTTTTGATTTTTTGTTTTTTTCGTCGTCGTTGGCATCTGCATATTTAAACATTTTATTTCCGTGCAATGACTTGGTATGTGAATAGTTTTACACAAAAAAATTAATTAGCATACCTTTTCATAGCTGCGGAACCGTAGCTCTTATGGTCCTTGTGCTGATTTTTTGATAGTTGCGGACCATAGAGCTACGGATTTCCCCCTATATAAAACTTGCGACTCTTGCGACATGAATTTTGTAGCACGTTTCTGGGAGTTATTTGACAACCGGACGCCAAGTACGTGTATCAACGTGTGTTCATTTCGTTTCCTTCAATATTTTCCTAATACTTACAACATTTAATTATGCAAGGTGAGTCATTATTTTCTATTTATAAAGGAAATTGTCCAAATATAAACGTAATCCCGCCTACTTTAGTGGCCATTTTGAACATCGCAGTCACGTGACATTTCGAGCGGCGGCAATAAAAGCCAGATCATGTCCGGAACGGATATTTCAAAATTCATTAGGAATATTTCTTAAATGCAGATGAATTAATTATTTGCATTCAAAAAGCTTTGCAAAAGTGAGAAATGTTGCCATTCAAATCAGAGATGGGCAAAATATTTACTTCAGGATATCCTTTCCGGAGACGATTTTCATTTAGTCCCGCCTCCCGAAAAGTCTCGTTCCCAGTGAGATTGATGTCAGCAAGATGGCCGAAGGCGGTTTGACCTCAACGATGACGTTTGTTATGATAATGAGCAGGAAATGAATATTTATTGGTAAATAAATATGGAAGGTTGCGTATAAACATTTAAAGATACGAAATACATAAATGAGATGCCTTCGCTTGGCGTCCGGTTGTCGGACAACTACCAAAACCGTGCGACAAAATTCGTGTCGCAAAATCGCAAGTTTTATAAAGGGGGAAATCCGTAGCTCTATGGTCCGCCAAATCAGAAAAATATAAAAGGACCTATAGAGCTACGGTTCCGCAGCTAACCTTTTCATCAAATTCTTTATTCATGTCTTGCCACGAAATACGAATGCAATGACTTGGTATGTGAATAGTTTTACACAAAAAAATTAATTAGCATACCTTTTCATCAAATTCTTTATTCATGCTTGCCACGAAATACGAATGCAATTTGTTATAGGTTTTTAGGAACCTGGATCACAAACATTTGATCTGAGAAAATGGATAAGGTTTGGGAATAACATGGGCTCAAGGCTCATGTCACTAAACTCCGGGCTATCAAAGAGCTATTACGCCGGAGTTATTACACCAATAAGGGGACGACCTTTTGGTTTTCGGGAGGGGGCTTGAGCGACTTTGTCTAGAAAAATTATTTATTTAAATGTCCATCTCGAAAAAAATATTTGTTTTCACTAAATGGNTGCAGTTTCTAAACTTAAAGGGCCTATGTTAATCTACGTTCCCTGCTGGCAGCTATTTAACATAAAACTTTGAAGAGGGTCACCCAACGACTATCATATCAAAACTCTACTGTTCAAGCAGTTTCAGAGCAGAAGATCTTTTTATGCATTTCCCATTGGGTCCTATGTTTAACTAAGTTTTGCCACTGATGGCCATGTCGGAAGACGGATCAGCACCAAAGTAACAAACTTGGTCAAAATCTCACAAGTTTCATTTATTCAATGTTTAATTTGAATCCATTCAGTGGTTTTCTATTATATCTTTGTATGCATTTTCCCTTAGGGTCTAATTCATTGCTGGAGGCTATACTGGATGATGGATCAGCACTGAAGAAACAACACTTGGTCATCTTCTCATCATTAAGCTCAAAGCTGGTGACACTTGGTCAGCACCTGACATGCATCATTCATGTCATGTTTGATTTAAATCCATTTAGCAGTTCTCTAGATCTTTGTGTGCATTTCCCATAGGGTCCGATGCTGTGGGTCATATACGATGACGGATCGGCACCTAAGTTACTTAGTCAGCATCTTATAAGCATTATCAATGGCAAGTATGGGTTAAAGCAATTCAGTGGTTCTCAAAAAGAAGTTCTTTGTATGCATTTTACCGTTGGGTCCAATGTTAAAATTAAGTTACCAGCTGGCGGCCATGTTGCATGACGGATCGGCACCAAAGTAGTAACATTTGGTCAGCACCTCATAAGCATCATTCATGCCAAGTTTGGTTGAACTCCATTCATTTGTTCTCAAGAAGAAGTTCTTTGTATGCATTTTCCGATAGGGTCCAATGTTGAAATTAAGATCCCCGCTGGCGGCCATGTTGGTTGACGGATCGGCACCAAAGTAGTAACATTTGGTCAGCACCTCATAAGCATCATTCATGCCAAGTTTGGTTGAAATCCATTCATTTGTTCTCAAGAAGAAGTTCTTTGTATGCATTTTCTGAAAGAGCCAATGTTGAAATTAAGATCCCCGCTGGCGGCCATGTTGGATGACGGATCGGCACCAAAGTCACAACACTTGGTCAGCACCTCATCAGCATCATTCATGCCTAGTTTGGTTCAAATCCATTGGGTGGTTCTCAAGAAGAAGTTCTTTGTATGAATTTTCCCATTAGGTCAAATAGTAAACTAAGTTCCCCGCTGGCGGCCATCTTGGAAGAGGTTGGAAACCTTGAACATGTTCAATAAAATATAGTCCTTAACATGCTGAACATTTTTGCAATTTAAACTTGACCTCTATCTCAAAGCATTTTTGAAATATAGGACAAAAAGTAAAAAATCACGAATAATTTGACCAATAAAGGGCCACAACTTATATATAGGTAATTGGATTTTCTTAAAAATTTCCATGTTGGTAGATCTTAACATGCTGAACATTTTTGCAATAAAAACTTAACCTCTATTTTACGGAAAAAAGGCAATTACTCTTAGACGGGTCATCAGATTTTCTTCAAAATTTCAGCATGGGTAGATCTTCTCATGCTGATCATTTTGATGATTTTTGATATCTGTTCCGCTTTTTGAGTTATTAACCAAAAACTGTAATTTACCCCTATGTTAATTTTAGAAACGGCAGCCATATTGTTTGACCTAAGACATACAAAATAACAAATTTGAAACTAGATACCCTTGTTATGATTCAGTTAAAGTCTGGTTCCATTTGACCCAGTGGTTTCAGAGGAGAAGATTTTTGAAAGTGAGCTAACGACGGACGGACGGACGACGGGCGCCAAGTGATGGAAATAGCTCACCCNATATCTGTAACGGTTTTTGAGTTATTTGCCAAAAACTGTAATTTACCCCTATGTTCTATTTTTAGAAACGGCAGCCATGTTGTTTGACCTAAGACATACAAAATAACAAATTTGAAACTAGATACCCTAGTTATGATTCAGTTAAAGTCTGGTTCCATTTGACCCAGTGGTTTCAGAGAAGATTTTTGAAAGTGAGCTAACGACGGACGGACGGACGACGGGCGCCAAGTGATGGAAATAGCTCACCCTAAAAATTCTTGAAAGGATACCAATGCAACCATCAATAAAATCGTGAATCCAAAGAAGTTCATTAAACAATAGAAAGTCGATGATAAAACCACACATACACACACTGAAAATATTATATGTTGTTTTGGTACAAACTTGCTAAACATTCCTGTATTGTCAAGCTATGATTATGTCCCATTCTCTTTGTTTGCCAAATTGTGTTATGGATGTTAAAAACAAAGCCTTCAGCGACTTATTGAACGTGTACATGCAGAACTTAGCAATCTGATTAATGCAGCATTACCAGTCTGTCTAAAAACTAATCTAATTTAAAGAAGATTGAAACCCTATGTTTTTTTTTCTGGATAAGTCCATTCCTTTTACATTCTTAAAATAGAAAAATTATTAGCGACATATTACATCTTACATAAAACAGAATATTTTTGGGGAAACAAAGTGACAAACAGAGTGTGACAAAGCAAAACGGGGTATTTTTAAATAATGAATCATTGGAATTCAGAGACAAAAATACAAAATGAAACCTACGCTACTTACACATTTAAAAAGTAAAAGCAGCATTCTTTTCTTCAATTGTGTTAAACTTAAATCGTCACGTCTAATATATATTTTTTTATTCTATAGTTCCTATTCTGCAGCTTTCTGCTTCGGTATTTATTAATGATTATTTTTGGAGTTGGTATACCGGTTTGTGGCGTTAAAAACCATCAGGTACGCTAACTATAAGAAACGAATCAATCGAGCAAAATAATGCAAATAAATGGATACTTATTTTGCTAGTATATATTTCTTAATCATTTTCTAAACATTTATTGCTCCCACTTTTCTTTTGTCGTAGGTTAAGGTATTATTTTTATGTCATGCATGTAACCAGTTTACTCTGGAACCACGTTTTCTGGTGTGGGTTTCCACCTTCAAAAATTAGAATTTTTCATGTAGTAAGATAAAAATAATTCCAGAAATGAAAATATGAAATACTTTAAGTAATAGTGTTTTTGTTTTGTTTTGTTTGTTTGGGAGAGGGTAGTTATAGGATAGGCTTAGAGAAACAAACAATATTTTATCTCTGATCTTGCCATCAGTCTTGATTTAACCAACTTACATGTATAGATAACGAGCGGTGGTCATAACCAGTTAACAGCAAAAAATTTTTTCATTTAAAAAAATCTTGCCAACAAGAAAATTCAAAACAATGCAGTGCATATCAGTTCTACAGTTCAAACTTATTACTTTAGTACTATTTTATTGCAAAAACTAGCAAATAGATTGGACAACAAGTTGTACCAACTTAACAACTGTCCTCTTCTTACAGATACAATATATATATACATATATATTCAAAGTTATTGATTTTGAATTACAATCTAAGGCCAACAAAATGCTTGATTTGCTTTTCTCTTATTATGAACAAATTGTGTCGTCTTTGAAGATTATAAGAATTAAAAAGAAATACAATTGATTAAGAGAGTAATATTCTAAAAAAAATGTCAGGTCTGGAAACCAAATCACATTATCAGTACAAGTATAAAATATATCAAAATATGGGAATCTCAAGGAATCAAAATAATCCGTTACCATGGAAACAGGGCGAAACCCCTTTTTTGTTCCTTTTAGCAAAAACAAACGATAACGCCTCAGTTTTTCTTGTTTGCATGGGGTAATTTATACACATATAAAATTTTATAAAGCAAAAAAGAAACACTAAAATATCAGTTGAATTTGGTTTTTGTGAAACTGAAAAAATCATTATTTGAAAAAGCCGCGTGTTGTAAATTGATAAAATGCCCATATCTTACAAACTACATGGCATTGGTTGAAAGTATTTTGAGGGGAGTTAATTCATCTAATATGCATTCTAAAAATGCAATATCACCAAAAAGCCATATGACCTCATCTGACTCCATTTTCCAAGTCACGTTCACAAATATTAATTGATGTTCTTATGGATGGATTGAGTAGGAACTGATTTTTTTTTTAAATCAGCATTGACACGATAGTAAACAGATTTTGAGTATTTCTTAAAATTAAGTAATTGATGTAAAACTAGATAAACTATTACTGATGTAGTTAGCATTTAGTGAACGTCCATTTGTTTTGTCTGGATTTTTGGTTGGATTTTACAACCTTGACATATATCCTCCCTACATAAAACATGTTTGATATTGTCACTACTGTATATGTAAAATAATAAACAAACCCAGTATCCAATAAATGTTATGAAATCTAAGTATTGGGTAATGGATGATTTTGGTAAGAAGTAAAATATTAAATCATACCTTCGAATTAGCACTATGCCAACATTAGGAACGAATAACAATACTATTATTATGTTTTTGATTACAGATCTTTTCTTCTTCTTTTTCAAATAATCACTGTTGTGCCTTCCAGATTGAGATGTGTTGGCCGCCACAGTTTTGGTAATCACCACTCCGCTGCACGAAAAAATAAGAAAACTTGCCGAATACACTACCATCCAGAAATACACAACTATGCTATTTGGAGTATACATTTTATCCTTCGTAATATCTAAACACAATGTGTTGTCCGTATTGTCCACTGATGGTGGAAAATTGCGAAAGAGTATTTTTGGCGTGTTAAGAGTAAATGACAGAAATATTATCATGATTATTCCACGATTAGAATATTGAGCAGTAACGTAACGTCTACTCCACAACGGAAATTGTACGGCAGAAACTTTCAAACACGCCATAAACGTCATCGATAATAGCCATATATCACGTATGTAATAAATAGCTATAAACTGAAAAATATAATTTACCCTACAAGCAGGATATCCACTCTTTTTGTTATAAATAAGCCCATTGCAATACACAAAATTTGTAGGTTTGCTATATTCTATAATGCGTACAATATGTGCTGGTATATACAAAAATAGGAAGGACAGCCATCCCGATATCATTATAGTTAAGACAAGTATATTTTCTGGTGTCGATTTAAATGTTCGTATGAAATTGACATTGATGTAAATAAATACTACAGTCATAACATACATTATAGTGGCCGTTAAATGTAAGATCCATTCCTGGTTATTGACATTTATTAAATCGAATGCTCAACACGAAAATGAAAAAGTTCCGGATTTGTCTGCAAATGTCGTATTTCCCTCCATATGATGAACAGAATATCAAATATGTACTGTTAACTTCCAAATATGATTTTAAAAACGAACTCAACTCTCCCTAATATAAACAGTTTAAATGTAAACTGTTGAAATAAAGATGTTTTAGGAGTTTTAGTGCGTCACAAATGTCGATGTATTTTTGTTTGTATTTAATGTTCAATTTAGTGTCATGGAACAACGGCAGTAGAATACCGAAGGAACAAAGCACAAGATTACACAAATCAAAGTCCAGAGACAAGGCAAAAGCAAGAACACCAAAAGCCGGAAGACCAAAGACACCACATGCCCACAAAAAACACGAACGTTACATATACAACACAAAAAACTAAAGCACTAACAGTGTGAACTCTAAATAAACAAGAGTGACATCAGGTGCCCCGGAAGGGTAAGCATGTCCTGCTCTACGCACAGCACCCGTCACACTGTCAGTGGGTCAATTCAGGGTAAAGTCGAAACCGGTAATGTCAAATCAGGGAAGACGCGAATCTAGCTGAAAATGTCAGTTTTTATTTGTGACACTGACATTTCATATCCATCTATGATGTCGTGGTGACGGCCATAGAATTTCTGAAGGGACGAAAGTAACAAAGGCTGAACATATCCCTNTTTTATAAGATTTCGCAACGTCATCTTGTAGTTCTTATATACATGTTTGTAGGTTATTGCTGATTGCATAGTTTTGAGTGTGTTAGTAGTCGAATGCTAAAGTTTTGCATTATATTTGGTATATATATGATATGTAATACTGGCATCAACTTTGTATAATGGTTATTACATTATGTACGTACGAATTCAACGCTTTCGAAAAATTCAGAATTTTTCTTTTTGGCGGGGGATGTTATGTATATGTGTGTGTTGAATTCGTATCTTGTCCGGATTTGTATACTTGTCTGTTCCGATGTTGTGTTATATGTACTTGTATCAGCCTCTTTTCTGTGTGTCATCCAAAGTAAAAGGACGTAATTTTTAAAGCTCTTGTTTATTGAAAAGCCTCTCGTTTTTCCCCACTTATCCACAATATACAGAAGTATATCATAGCGGACAAAAAGCAAAGCGGACAAAAAGCGACGGACAAAAAGCAAAAGTTGCGGACAAAAAGCGCCATTTTGCGGACAAAAAGGAACAGCGGACAAAAAGCAACATGCGGACAAAAAGCACTGTATCAGTCGACCGTAAACTTGCGCAGTGATAACTTCAAGTTTTGAGACATATACCCTTGTTTACGGAGCCTATTTGTAAGCAGAACTCTTACAATGAAGTCTCTGTATCGAACCTTCAAAAGCAAATGAGTTGAGAAATGTAAAATGAATATGTTTTTTTGTAATACTTTATTTTACCGATACCAATTTTATATACACAATATACAATTCTTGATCGATTGGTGTATAATACTAATTATGAAAGGAAAGAAAAAAACAAATATGTTTATCTATATAGTATGCTAAAGTTTCAAATAGGTATAAGATATAATAAATAATGTAGAGGAAATGACAAAAAAAACGGATATATATAGAATAATGGTAGTTTTGAAGGTCGAGACAGAAAATATCACCGTATCGCAGCGAGTCCGATACTAGTGATATTTTCTGTCGAGACCTTCAAAACTACCATTATTGTTTTTATCGGCAACATCGTAAGAGTCATGACGTTATTGCCTCATATTTTCTTGTATCAGGTCAGTACGGAGATACTGACAATATCAGTCAGTAAGATCAAATAGAAAATGTACAAATTGCCGATAAATGTTCACATGACATACCAAACACTCAAACAATGAGAAGAAGAAGGAAAAAACCACACCCTTACAACCTCCTGAACAACACTCATACATGGTAACACTTGACATTTACAGATTTTACATTTATAGAAAAAGCTGTGCACTTGTCTCCAAAGATTCTGTCCATCTACTACATGTGCACAGCAACATGTTCTAAATTATTACCCCCTGAATCAGTTCTGGCACATACATACAATCTTACACACACATATTTCACCCTGTGTTGTTGCTTCAAAGAAAGGAAACTTTAAATATTGGAAAGAGGAGTCATCATAATTCAGCCGACACCACCCCTCTTTTATATAATATACCGTATAATGGTCTTGTCGCAAATGCAAAACTACTTGAAGAAATTTAAATGGCTTGAGAAATATTATCTCCTTTGTCCCATTATCATTACTGTCTTCACAGGAAAGTTTAATCATTTTAGTGATCATAGAATAAATGGTGCACTGAGAGGTTATAACAAGTGATCCTTTTTGTTTTACTGTTACCGAAACAACGGAGGAACAAGTGGAGTGATGAGCACAAAAATGGAAGTCCAAAGACATGGCATAGACAGTAGCAGAGAAAAACAAAGACAAAACAAGGACATGAGACAGCCACAATGTACGGAAATCAAAGACGACATTAAGAACTAAGGCGCGCATAGTGTGAACTCCCATGAAAACCAGGAGTGACATCAGGTGGATTTAGTCGTTGGCTTTATAATACACCGAAAAAGCATTTTGAAGGCCAGAGTATATGTTCTATTATTCTATTTTACAGACATACTATTTTTAAACATAATGTATTTTTTCTTTTCAAAATTTCAGTTGATTGACAACTTCCTCTTAACCTATAACTCCACATTTCCACCGAATATCTTTCTTCGAAAATTCTTTTACATTTCGCTTAATGTTAAAAAAATTATAAAGCACAAATGAAAAGAAAAAAAAAACAGCACAGGGTTCAATGTAGGACAAACACTGTCCGTAAAAGATAAATAAAATACAATGGTAATGAATTCTTTAGGAAATTAAATATTTTGTTTTTAATTAAACTTTAGTTTATCATATACAA
The DNA here is from genome assembly GCA_002080025.1 of Modiolus philippinarum. Taxonomy (NCBI): domain Eukaryota; kingdom Metazoa; phylum Mollusca; class Bivalvia; order Mytilida; family Modiolidae; genus Modiolus; species Modiolus philippinarum. The sequence goes on along the minus strand of MJUU01010517.1, from coordinate 1,740 downwards.
ATGTATTTGCATTAATAATACAAGAACTTAAATGTAGAATAGCTGTGTAAACTAATATTAAGTTGCAGCAACGAATAGATTATTGATTAAATTAAATTTTACCGACGAATAAGTAGGAGCCATTAAAACATTTACTTTATTTTATGTGCATGATGAATGAACAAATTTTCTGTGTTTGCCGAAAATGGATTTCAGCTCGTATAAGGTGATTTAAGGTAGCACAACAGTCTTTTAAAGGAACATTTCAGTCCCTGACTATGAATACCCGTAACTTTGGTATCAGTAAAGATACAATGACAAATGAGGTATCAATTGAAAGGAAACTGGTTAAATTGTCTGTAAATGCCAATTTCAGCAGTATTCCTTTTAAGTATCAATGTCTAAATTTCCATATTTGGCAAAATATTTGGTTTTGTGGGTTATATTTTTAAAATTAAAATAAATTTTAACCTTGTATTTGCTCAAAACCGTGTCTCAGATTTTTGATACAAGCTCTAGTTTAAAAGTGAATTGATTCTAAAATTTGAAAAATAAAAATTTCTCGGAGTAAAAGTTTAAATTTCATATATTTTCAAAACAGATACTATATAAAAGATCTGAGACACGGTTTTGTTGCATTTGGATGGCTCTTTCATGATAAAATAAACAGAATTCAGCTTCCCGTAAAGCTGTATTAATTTTGGTTTTAAAAATAAAACGCAAAAATCCATACTTTTTGCCAAATATGGAAATTTAGACATTGATACTTAAAAGGAATAACATTAAAATGAACATTTAGATTTAATTCAATCCCTTTCTTTTGACACCTCATTTGTGTTTGTATCTTTACTAATAATTAAGTTACTGACTGTTGTGCTACCTGAAATACAGGTGTTACAAACACACTAATAACAATCATCTTCCCTTACATATTGGCAGTACAGTCACTCGGAAGGAAAAAAAACACAAGTTAGGAAGCAGATATGCTTAATAACTGCCTTTACAATCTATTATTGGAACGATAGCAGTAAACTACTATAGTGGCAAAATATCACAATTGCATGATACAATCCTCAAGGGAACTACACAGGAAAAATACCAATAAAAGAAAACGACAAACGTAAACAACGATATGATAGGAAATGGCCGATTGGTGTCGATCTGGTATTTATGTAACATTTTTGTGTGCTTTTGGTGAAGAAGTCCTAACGTTTGTACAACATTAAACTCAACGTAGGAGCATATCTTCCGAGTTCACTTTAAGCATTCGGCATCAAGCTATATATCTCGGTATCTTCTTGATTTGCAATTTTTTGCATATATTTTCCTTATATGTGCCCTCCCCTCTAGTCCCATAACCCATAATCAATGAAGGGGTATTGAGTAATTGCACACAAGACAAAGCCTCTACAAATACATGGTAAAAACAAGCAATGGAACAACGCTTTTAATGTTGTTCTTCATCTTGAAGTCACCACGAGGCCTTCAACAATGAGCTTTGCTCATACCTCAAACTAAGTTCAATGTTCAAAGTAGTTCATGTCTGACACAAATATTACCAGACACTTACAAACAATTTTGATATTCGTCCTCAACATATCTATAAACCAGGTGATAATAAAAAAAAACACGCTAGTAGCCTCATGGTACCGAAATTTTAGCTGGATGAATGGAAATAATCACATAGAAGCTGCATTCTTTCATTCTGGTAATCTTTTTCAAATGCAGCAACCCTGATATATATATATATATATATATATA
>MJUU01010515.1:15365-25521 GCA_002080025.1 Modiolus philippinarum | reverse complement strand
TATCCCGGGACCCTCGGGGTCAGCCTCCGTTTAGGAGGGGTCACAACCCGCAAGCCGGAGATACTAGGTCCTATTTCTATATCCCGGGGTTCCCTCGGGGTCCTCTGTTAGGAAGACTCATACTTCAAGCTCAGAGGATGCTGCGGGCCTATTCCCGCGCACGGCGGTATTAGCTTCTTATAAGACACCCGCCGTGTTGAACATGTTGAGCATGTCAATTGTGGTAATCAATTTGAATCCGGTAGAGGAAAAACAAACTTAAGTGTCAAAGAGAAAGATCTGTTGTCATCTGGGAAACATATATTCCATAGTGGTCAAGAAGATCAGGATGTCGACCGTAAAACTTTTGTAGTGATGACGTCAAGTTATGGGTAAGATACCCTTGTTAAGTAGCCTATTTGTAAGCAACCGAGCTCAATCAAGGTAGTCTATGTATCGACTACAGACCCTAAGTAGCGAATGAGTTGGGAGATGTAAACTCCATATGCTGGATCTTTTGGAATGTTGCTACGGAGAAAAAGGAAGTTGACTATTGGAAAAGTGAGGTAATTGCGTTTGTCATATATTCTAGTTTGTAGTGTCCATTTGTTGTCAAATTCAAGATGAAGGTGAAGGAACGAGACAGATATGGAAATATCTGCAGTATCTTTCAGATAGACATAATGAAGAAAATCACAAAATCGAGGGTTGTTTATAGATAAAATATCATCTATATAAATGAAGCTGAAATCAAAAGTACTGGGACAGTTTTTTTCTTTATGTTATGAAGAAGCATTTCGATGAATTCTGGGCCACATGAGTGGAGAAACAAATTCGCTTAAAAAGGTGCACAGTTTGTGGGCATTGGAATTCCGATAGTCTGTTAAAAAACAAGCTCTCCAAACTAGACAAAAAAATGATGAATGTATATTTTTTCTGCGAGTCGTATTTTACTATGCTTGCTCTCTGCCTAAAACAATGTAACTATATCTCTGTTCGCATTTTGCATATGAGAAACATCTGTTAATTAAATCTTTCAGTCGAGAATTTAGTTGTTTATGAGGAAAAGTGGTATAAAGTGTGGAGAAGTAAAAAGTTTCAACACTGTGACAGAGTGATAATGACCCGGATTTTAACAAGTCAAGCAGATCTTTAGAGTTTGTAATTTCCATATACCATTTCTCCCACTTCTTGAAAAGTTAGTATCACAATATTTTTGAAGGCTTTCTTTTACGGTTGTCAAGACGGGAGCTGAAAGCTTAGAAATTGGTTTTATATCACCTTTTGCACATACAGCATGTACCGTTGTCTATATGAGCATTTGTTTAATTTTGGTACCCAGTACAAGGAGAGGAGATCAGTGTTTTAATCTTTGGTCGAAATCCCAAAGGAAAGAAAAACAGATTTATGGTTCTGTAACACCTCCTCCTTAGACAGATGAAATAATTTTTTACTTATGAAAATGATGTTATTAGAGGCAATATCTACCAGAACAACGACATATTTTTCATTAATGGAGGTCAAGTATTTAGCAACATCAGCATTTTCGAAAATGGATGATGCTTTAGTTCTCACTGACCCTCGAAGCTGACCGATTTGTTTTGGATTCATGGACGTTACAGCCTTAATCCACTTCGAAAAAAAAAATGAAGGTCTTCATTTTGTTAACATTCAGTCATAAATTTACTTTTTATCTCTTCTTTCTCTTTATATTTTTTCGCGGATTTGGAGACAATAATGATTGATACAGGTTTGTTCCTTACCTTATCATCAAATTCATTAGATTTTGCTTACCTTTGTATCACATTTATAATAATAAAGTTTTATTTTTGTTGCTTTAAGGTCAGATGAATAACAAAGGAAATAAATTTCCTCCTTACCTTAAAAGAATCACATTCATTAGTTGCTTACCTCAGCATCAGATTGATCAAGGTAACTTTGGTAATCATCTTTTAATTTGGATTCAGCCTTTTGTTTCGTTTTCTTCCATTTCTTTTTGTGTTCAGACATACTATACAAATGTTTTAAATACATAGACAGTAATAAAGAAATTCTTAATTCAAATTAAAAAAAAATATAATAATTAAACTGTTAGTACATATATACATATTCCCATGCCAGACGAAAAATCTTAATACCCAAAGGAAACAACAGGGACTACTAGTGAATGCATGTCAAATTTAGCGAACAACATGAGATGTGTTTTTGTCAATTATAACATTTTGGTGTACAAAATTCAAACCGATAAGTTTCTTAGACTGCTGATTAATTAAATATGTTGAAAATTTTTAAAAGTTCGTGCTCAGTCATACCTATATGCTCATATTGAAAAGCTGTTTGTTGACATCTATTTTGGTTCTGCTGCGGTTGACATCTATTGTGGTTCTGCTGCGGTTGACATCTATTGTGGTTATGCTGCATTTGTGAAATGTCGTTATATGTTCTGTTTGTTTTGTTCTTGTCATTTATGTTGTCTGTCTATATGTGATACTGATAATGCCATGTGCTTTGGATTCGTGATTTTTCATTGTTGCTTCGGTTTTCATTTGGAAATTTAGAACATATCTTAGAGAATATATGAAGTGGGTCAGCCGTTTGTAAGTTATCACTACAGAATCATTATTCGTCCGTAAATTGCCAGTTCGAGGCAAGACGACAGTCAAGACGAGCTCATGTGCACTCGTCTTACTTCGGTAAATGTCCAATCAGAACCGTTCATTTTTATAAATCAACAACTCTATCCTTGACGAAACATCAGAAATCGCGTAACATAACAACGGGAAGTATGTCAAAAGGGGCGTAGACTTCGAACTAAAATTTTCAGGACGTTGAAAATCATATTCAACGGAAGGAATAGCTCCTTACATTTCATTAAAATTAAATAAATCTAACACCAGGAAGCGTGCCAGACCGGACACCCATGGTAAGATTTCCAAGTACTCGGAAGAAGCTTCCTGAGTCCAAAACACTCTAAATCTTACCCGATAAATCTATTACAAGAATTGAAAAATATATATTGTGGAAGTACTCTTATAAGTAGACATCGTACTTAAAGTCGTGATTTTTTATTCGAAGGATGGAAAATGCATTTTGTTGGGGACTTAATTTCGTGGTTTTAACAAAAACCCACGAACAACAGTTCTTTCACAGTAATTTAATAGAACATGTACAATATCGAATGCAATTGCAAGACAATAGTTTAATTAAAACACATAATGAATGCTTAAATCTTTGACACTTTTTACTCAAGACTCGGGTGCGTGCTCCATGCATTATGACGTCGGGAAGTAATTCACTGACGCCAATGATTGCATTTTAACTTTGATATGTTGTATTTTTGTATGCTCAATGGCAACAGTGAGGATGCAAGACCAAGACTATCCCGAGTATATTGTAATAAGAAAATATTAGGGAGAATAAATACGTATAGCATGTCTCACAACACCCAGTGTTAGACAGAAAAAAATATTGCACCACGAAAACAATGGATTCCCTTGTCCGAGGTGGGAGAACGGTATATTTTCAACTCGTGTAAGAAATCCTTCGTCTTTAATCTTATTTTGCTGCGCTCCATTCGAGAAAAGGAGGAATTTCTTACATTAGTGAAAGGTACCCCGATCTTTCATCTGCTCTCATGTAAGAATCTATGGAACCCCGGACTACTATTTTTGTTATTTCATTTGAATCTAAGTACTGAAGATTTGGAACGTTTTAAGAGTTCAACAAAGTATCTCTAGAATCAACATAAGAATGTTCTTAGAAACTTTATCTTCTAAAATACATTAAGTTGGCTTACATAGACATATAAAGCTTATTTCCATTTTTTTTCCATGAATTCCGTTTTATAGACTGTTAGTCCCCGAGGGTATTCATTAACCCATTAGCCAGTACTTCGGTGTTGGCCCGAAAACCGGTTTATTGAAAAACTTGCAATATCTGAATTTAAGAAAAATTTTGTTGAAACTTAAAAAGTATCTCCCTAGCGCATAGCAGTGTCCTTAGAATATTTTGACTTTCCTTCGTAGATCCTACTTGTAATTTATACATTATCAGTTTTAACACATATTTCGGTTAATGGATTTTTATTTGATCTGCACTGATGAGACATACATTGTCGAAATGCGCATATGCAGAAATTAAATTCACAGTTACTTCGGCAATTTGTTATTTATACCACTGGGCTCAAAAGCCGTATCCGGTTGACCTGTATATATCAAGCGATTATCCCAAAGTTTCAAAGGCAATAAATTTTATTGAAGTTTTCACAAGAAATCAAACGGACAAAAATAAACATCTATTGCATTTGCTCTTTACGATTAGGTATTCAAAACAGAATCATGATTACACAAAAAAAAGATAAACTAGACAGCAGAAAAAATGTAGAAACTGGGTCGTTGATATATCCTGCAGAGCTTTGACGTTTCCACATTATGACGTCATAAAAGCTCCAAGGAACGATAGGATATCGTAACAACCAAAAGTTGCTGCAACATTCAAAATCGACATTATTTCGAGTAGCTCGGTCAAAATATCTATCCAGTTACAAAACCTTTGCCGATAAAATGATAAATAACTGTATACACAATTTGTTTTTAAAGCCGAAAATTGCTGAAAAGCGAGAATGACACGTTCGTCGCATTTCCCGCGCAATTTTGGGAGAATTTGAAACCTCAGTTCAATAAATACAAATCTAAAATACAAAATAAAGGATGATAAACAAGTTATCGGGCTTTTGACAGCTAAAGTATTGTAAAATATCATCCCGCTCGCCAGAATATGAAGCTTGGGGCTCGTTCGCTAAGCTCACTCGCCCCTCTGCTTCATATTCTGGCTCAATGGTTGATATTTTACGATACACAGCTGTCAAGAGCCCAATAACATATACATATATTGTTAACTTGGACGTAGGAAATAATCAACAAATGTTACGAATTTGCACCTGACAGAAGAAACCACATCTGCTGCTTTTTCATGTATTTTTCAATATAAAACACTTGATTTAGTATAATATTACTAAATATAGGTATAATGTTACATTATGGCTAAAATTAACACAAAACACAACAATTTTCAAACGTGAATTGACAAATGTACTTACCTAACGACGTGCTGCCTTCAACATTTATAATGATTTTAAGAATATCCGTGCATTGTGAGTAGATTAAAACTTATATGAGTTAAAGATTCCACATAAAAATGCCTTCGATACATTAAATAACTTAAGATGCAAAGTTTTAATTATTTTATGACATCAGTGTTAATTACTGGTAGAATAAGATAAGATAGTACTGAAAGGAATATTTCTATAGCAGTCTGTGCATGACAGGTTTCGTGCAGGTAACCATAATTCTCTCTGAAAGCATAAACTTATGAGTTTGCAAACGTTAATCATAGATACTGAAATTATTGTTGCATGCTCAGTTGTGTACAGAAATGCAGCTAGTAAATGATCGATATAAAACGAAGAAGAGTTCATGCAAATTTGATTAAATAACTTTATACCCCAAAAAGACTGTTGTTAAAGAATGGTCAAGAAATCGAACAATCAGCCAAACATCAATTCAATATCTCAAATTCATATGTCATTGAAACCATTTGTAGCCATTTAACAAACATGGGTCAAATATGTGTCTCCAAACAATAATTTGTACAGGACAGGATTTAATTTGAAAGTTAAATCGAAGTTGCTGTTAATTTATATTCTGCATATGCGCATTTTGACAACTGTCTATTCGGAGCAGATAAAACCAAAATATTTGAAATCCATATACCGAAATATGTGTGAAGACTGATAGAGAACAAATTACGAATAAAATCTTAATAGAAAACCCAAAATCAACTATACATACATGTAAATATCGAATGAGATACATGTACAACGCAAATTATATGTAACATTTCAGTAGAATACAAGCACCAATACGGATCGAATACGACACTTTTGAATCGTGTTCACTCCAATAACAGATTTATTTTAATATGTTAAAAATCAATACATCAATACATTGAGAGGGAATCACCAATTAATTAACACTGTTGAGCTAAGGGCGATTTATTTCAGTTTGTGGCGCTTCAGGTTAATTTTTTTTCGTCAATTAAAATTTAGTTAAAGAATTGTCGTATATGAAAAATTTAAAATGCACTTCAATTTCACAAATAGTTTGTTTTTTATGTGGTATATATTTATTTCAATAAGTTTAGAGATCCAGTATTCCTTCTAACAGGTATCCGAGGCAATCGTTTCCGCCTTCAATTACACGAGAGTTCCTATCTCGAAAGTCCCGTATTGAATGGGTGTAATAAATATACTTCCTAAAACACCAAAGCAGGTGCAATAAATCTGGAACAATTGTCAAGCACAATGGTCCTGATTTGGTAGTACATGCATTTCAAAAGAAATGGTAGCTAGATTCAACCCAGGTATCAAAATTCAATTTCATGTGTTGTAGAATAAGATAAAGGAGGGGGGGGTGGTTATGTTCCATACTTTGGTGGATAATGATATTTAAATGATGAAATAGTTTCGAATTAAATACAAGTACAATACATAATTTAAGATATCAATACAATGAAAACATTACTACGAACCGAATTGAAATTTGATTCTACTTTGAATTAATTGCATGAATCCTATAAATAGCTCCAATAATGCTTTATAACCTCACATCTACTTTTGGATCAAGCAAGGAAATAGAAGTTGATGATGCTTTGATATGATAAACTGATAAACAGTCAAATGCTAATATCAATTTCATGAATGCCACTTTCTCTTAATTGTTTCATATTGTTTGTTTAGATGGAAAATAGCCATTATAATGGAAGAAATGTACATTGATCATGACAGCGTTGGAAAAATTCCATGCAAATATTTGTACTACAACTTTACCAATATTTATTTTCTTCGATACACGGTTAATTACACATCAATCGATCTTGAAACAATAGTGATTTTATTACAGATCGAACTAAACATACAATGTACTTAGTCTAAATTTCATCCGCGACCAGCGCAAAAGTTTACAACTGAAAATTCACATTGGTTAGAATTATATTTTTTATTGAGATATCGTATATTTTAAGAAATAAAACATGGCCGCCATACTTTATTGTCATTATAACATGAGCTTGAGTTGTTTTTGCAAATATTTTATCCAGAGCGTTAGTTTTGATTCTTATATGGAAATATCACCCATTTTATATCCGAAGCGAGCAGCGACTGTCTAATAGTTCCGTAACATTTTGATTTTGATTAACAACTCGCTGACAAAAAACTTTCCACAAATACAGCAAAAACTTACTTTTGTTTGATTTAATTGCTATTTTAACTGTAGAAAATGCCTCAAGTCCTCTTAATCTCCAATCAAACTTTCCAACCAACGCCGCTTACGAACCGGACATTACGGTTTTATTTGTGACGTCACAAGCAGGAAAATTAAAGTTTGTCCGGAACATTGCCTTTTCAAGTAGAATTAAAATCCATAATGAATTTCGGAAGCAACTTTATTTACAAATTTGTTAGTTGATGGTAGATTTTGACAGTTAAAATGAAAAATAAATTCAAAATATGCAACAGAAACTATGCATTTTTGCGCATGTGCTAAGAGTGTTATATTGGTATTATAACATGACTCTATTCACAAAGCTAATACAGGAAGCCATATTAGAACCGGAGTTTTTGCGAGATTTTATGTTCGCAGTACACAAGCAGGCGCGAAATGAAAAAAAGGCGAATAACAAATCACTGCCCTGTTTTACGTTAAATCTGTGAATTATACTGTAATGTAAAAGGAATCTTTGGAATATTTCGTTTATTTTACTACAGAGTTATCCGTTGCCACCGACTGTAGTAAAAATAAGTATTTACAGAACTAAACATTTTATTTCTCATGTCTTGACGAAACAAATTTCACCATATTTGATGCATGAAGGGTTTATGCCTGCTTAGGGAATGGAATAGGTTCATTGTTTTATCAATCTCTAATATAAACATAATGCCCATGGATGAAGGTGTTAGGGTAGATTAACACACGAGATAAAAATTATCACCCGAGACAACGTCGAGGGTGATAATTTTTCACCGAGTGTGTTAATCGAACTAACACCTTCATCCAAGGGCATTATGATTTTTATTATACTGAATGCTTCATGAACATTATACGTCCTCGCTGTACGTTATGTTTGAAAATAATAATAATAATATCTTTATTTATGCAACATCAAAAACACATGAACAAATAATCAGTACTGTTTACTATTGTATCGAACTGTGACAAAATGGCTTTTAACTGCAATTAAATTTATGACAAGGTCTTTTTTCATATGATAAGGTCACTTTTATTTTACTATTGAATGCGTGTATTAATCATTGTTGTCAACAACAAAAGTGACGATAAAATAAGAATCTGTATACATCGATGACGTCATCGATCGGAGCGGGTGTTAATTTAGACATTAACACATGTTGCTAACGATTAACACATGTTGCTAAGGATGGGCGTGGCTAATGAGACGTTAATGAAAATTAACAATTGCCAGTTATCCAATGAAATAACCGGATAATGTAAGAAATTTGCATAAAGTATAATAATAGGTATTGTTAATAATTTGAATACGTATATGGGGGTAATAACAAAATTACCGAACAGAGTGGTCAAGAGCCTAAGTTCACAAGACAAAAAGACAAATCAGGTGGCAACTACCGGCAAAATTGTCGACTGCAATGGTCCTGACTTGGTACAGGCATTTCAAAGGAAATGGTGGGTAAAAACCGGTTTAACGGCTAGCCAACCTCTCCTTCCATTTCGGTAGTGTCCGGCAGCAACTAAATAGCAATTGACATTTAAAGGTAAACAGTAAAAAGAAATGATCTTCATATGAAAGGCAAATAATCTGAAGTGTAGAAGCATTACAAAACATTCTTTTTTTTACATCATTTTTAAAGTACTCTTCCACGCTGTACTGGATGAGGTTTAGAGAATTGTTCACATTATTTTAGACTGCATGTACATTTCTTTTTTCGACAATTATAGAAATCTATAACAACACGGCTAGCCAATTTAATAAAATATGTTTATGCTCTCTTTAACTAATTGTTTGTTTTGTAGATAATGAGCGCCAGTACCAGTAACATTTATATATCTAATAACCACTATCATGAATTATTAATTCTTTAAACAATTTCTATATAGTGCTATGTAATTTTGCTAATTTTGTTTTTGCAAGATATCATCGGCATTTCGATCAACTGCCTAAAATCGATTTTAAGAAGAAATAAAACATAGACGTATTATCTTTCTTTGTTGCCTTTTTTATCATCTATTGTAAATTTTGTCGTCGGGAATCTTTTTTTTTGTGTGGTTATGTATTATTATTATTGAGCATAATTTGTCTTTGGAAATTATATCAGAAATTTGTTACTTTAAATTGGTCATCGGTATTTTTTAGTNNNTGGTAGTTTTATGTGGACTTAAAATTTATGAAATTGTTCAAGCGCGTAGTGTTTCCTCGCAAAATAGGTTTTCATTCATCGCGAAAAAATAACACTCTTATTATTAAAGTGATATTACTCGTAACTGTCAATATTATCATGTAGGGTTGTGTAAAGGCATAGCCTTCACATTATTTTACATAATGACTTTGTTTTTCATGCGAATGTCACTGTTGATTTAATATGATTGACTGATAAACAAAAAGATGCTCATATCAATTTAATTATTGCCATTCTCCTCGAAATATTTCATATTGTTTATTTAAAATGGAAAATAGTCATTGCAATGGGAAAAAGTCGTATCTTGATCACGAAAGCGTAAGAAAAATTCAATGCAAATATTTGTAATACAACGTTTACCAATATTTATCTTATTCGATACATGGTAAATTACCCAGAAATCGATTTAGCAATGATGCATTTATTACATAGTTTACTTAGTCTAAATTTTATCCGTGACTCGTTAAAAAATGACAACTGAACATTTGCGGTGGTCACCATTATGTTTTTTTATGTAGATAATGTAAGAATCTGTGAGTACTTATGTAAAGTAAAGAATCCTGGGATTATTTCGTTTATTTCACTATACAGACAACAAATCTGTTGCCAGTGCCTGCAATAAAAATATTAACATGTATTCTGATCTCATGTCTTCACGAAAAAAGAATTTCACCATACTTGATGCAAGAA
>MJUU01010514.1:42019-90723 GCA_002080025.1 Modiolus philippinarum | reverse complement strand
TGATATTAGAAAAAGGACCTACAACAATATATATAACTATTAACATAGGAGAATTATCTTCTATCAGTGGAATTTGCAGGTTTTGGCAATAAAACTGTCCAAAACACATGATTTAACTACAACCATTATAGTCATACAGTTTGTACTGATAAGTTCTCAATAATGATGACAATTACAGTCATTTTATAGTTAGGTCGACCAGTGTGGCTGGCAGACATAAAGACAGTCTACAACTTTACCTGCTGGACTAATCATTGGTCTTCATTACCTTTTGTAGACTAATTTTTATCTTTAGAAATGTATTTAGTAACAGATCATGTAACACGTAATTAGTTTGTTTGGTCATATAATCCCTTACACCTTATTTGAAATTCATCTAGTAACACCTAATTTGTCAATTAATCTTTTTGTATAGTTTAATATATGATCATCTATACACACTTACAGCCTGCCAATGCCTTAAGGAAAAACAAGTTTTAAAAAAAATGTTTTGTAAAGAGCAATCAATCTTGATTGGGATTAGTGTGCCAAACATAGGGATTTTGTGCATAGGTACATTTAAGCGAATTAAATTTAAGTTACCTATAAGATATTGATGGACAATTTAGCGAATTTTTATTTAAGATAGTTCGAGCCTGATAAAAATAGCAGACAGAATTTCTTTATTTTAAGATAAATTGTACGTCTTAGTCCATTTATTCAAAAAATAAAATAAAAAAAAAATATGTCACCGATCATCTTTTCCTGTTATCAGGCTTTGAAAATCAAGCCAAATTCAGTATTTTTCAGCGATATTTACAAAGAATATATAGGGAACTGTGAGAACATGCTTATTGTTTGGCTTTCATCTGAAATAAATATCAGATAGATTTTTTTTTTGACATTTCAGAGGCATATACTTCAGCTTTATAGTGAGGTTAAAAATATTGAAATGAAATGAAATGAAATGACTCGATTTTATCAGATATTTGCATGAAGTATAATAATATAATTTATGTTATACAGGAATCTTCACAGGGGATACTGGTTCATATTCCCTGTCTGTTTTATATCCCCGAGCCGTAGGACACAGAAAGGGAATTTGAACCAGCATTTTCTTGTAAATCCTAAATTACTATTATATTCTGTTAGAAGTTTTAAAATGTTCCTTAAAATGCATTTTAAAATCGTGTTTTGATATCACGGGGGTGCAGCCTCATATCCCCTGTCAAGCTAACCATTTACCTTAATATTTCACTTCTCATATTATTAAGTTTTAGATTTTAGATTTTAATCAACTTAAACATCATGAATATCAAAATACTTGCGCTTGCATAGTACTTGAGGATGAAAGATTGTCGACTAGGTACTTCGGGTGACTTAGGCAATTTTGGGTGTTAGTAACGAAATAAAGGCGCTTGTATATATATTTGCATTGTAATCTATAAATATTCACATCCCCGAAATATTGACAAAGATTTTGATAATCCGTCGCAACTTCTGTAAAGTTCAACCCAAATCATGATCATATTCTGATCATAAGCTTTTATCTCACCTGGCCGAACGCCATTTGAGCTTATGCCATCATTTTGCGCCAGTTGTGCTAAATGTCAAATAACAACGGACACCAATGAATTATTTCTTAAATTATATGCCGGAAAATTATCCAATTTATTTGTATAGGTTTTAGAAACACTGAGTCAAATCGCGAGCCTCTTATAGAGATATTATGACTTTTTGGAGCGATAACAAGTTAATTTTTTCTAGCAATGCACGTATATTGTTTTTAAACTGCAGTTATTATGAAAATCTTTATTAATCGTATGAAGTCGTTAGAAATCAAGAAGTTTTCAAATCATTGTAATTGGGCGGAGCTGTGAATGGGGAACCTCCCCCCTCCCAAAATAGAATAAAACCTGGATACGTGTTTATGTATCACTCATTGATAGGTCCTTCCTTGTCCTCTACTCTAAGCTTGATTTGATTAGTAAACCAAACAAGACAGTTTTGTGGTATATGAAGCGTTACTAAATAAGTTTCTATTGATGTTAAATAAAGGACAAAAACTAATGATAAATCATCATTAGCATAGTCGGTTTGTAAGTAGAAGTATTTTTTCTTGACCACTAGCCAAACTGGTCGCACCAACTCTGAAATGACTGTAAATTTTAACAATGCATGGCATCTTTGACTATATCTGCATGATTAGTTTCATTATTTGAAACAATTTATTGCTGAAGAAATTTATTACTCCTATGTAAATCAAATGTAGTGGGTCTCTCGCGACATACGTTGAAAGACCCACTAATACAAATCATGGCGAGATGTTTTTGTTACATCAGACTATAAATTAAGACGTCTGGTGAACGGTTGTCAGTAACTCAATCCGTGTTTTTTCTCTATTGCATAGTGACAGAGAAGCTCATTGCCGTGATTTGTTATCACCACAAGTAAATGTATCCATTGTAATAAAGAAAAATTGATAAATTGAATTAAAGTTGTATATAAAATAGAAGCAGATGAGAAATTTTCAGGAAGACAAGATATGCAAATGTGTAATATTTTCTAATATCTCTAGCTGATATACTAACAATACAAGAGGCTCTCAAGAGCCTGTATCGCTCACCTGGACCATGGCTGACATAAATAAAAGGTATTTACAATATGATTCAATATTAAACTACATGTATGTTCCCTGCTGGAGGCCACCTTGAATTGGATGAATACATGCCAAATGCAAATTTTAAGGGGCCACCAGAGGACTTTTGTGATCAAGTTTACTTCTAATTTGATTAGTGATTTCAGAGACTGAATTATTTTTATGGAACCCAATATAAACTATCTAAATGCTGGCAGCTATATTGAATGAGGGGATGTCTTCCCGGATACCTTTATTGGAAGGCATCATCAAAGTACCATTGTGTTCTAAGTAGTTTCAGAAAGGATCTTTAAATGTGTCTGGATGCGTTATCCAATTCAACCCATTCAGAGCACCTTTCAAAAATGATTTGGGCAGAGGTTACCCTTGTAATCTAGGTAATAATTATTGCCGAAATTAAAACATTGCAAGCCCCTTTCAAAAAAATTTTGGCAGGGGTTCTCCTTTATACCTTTTCTCTAAAATTACAGTTTTCTTGTTTCGTTTCCATGGCAACCGAAAGCTCCATCATTTTATTACAACCCATAACAGAACATCCATTAACAAAAATGGGCAGGGGTTCCCCTTATAATCAAGGTAATATATATTGCTGAAATTAAAACATTCAGAGGCCCCTTTAAAAAAATTAGGCAGGGATTCCCCTTGTTATCTTGTATACATATTGCCTATATCAAAAATAAAATATTTAGCAGAATACTTTTTTTTCTAAAATTTCAGTTTTCTGGTCTAAATTCCAGGGAAACTGAGAGCTCCACCATCCATTAAAACCAATATCAGACCACAATTCAAATAAAAAATTTGGACAGGGGTTCCCCTTAAAATCAACAGGTCAAATGTAAAAACGATGTTCCCACTGGCAGCCATCTGGGATGAGGTACGGACCTGCCGAATACCATTTTCGGATGGGACCATCTATGGACCACTGTGACTAGGTTTGGTTCTATTTGGACTAGTAGTTTCTGAGAAGAGGATCTTTGAATGTCTTTTCCATAGGGTTCAATGTTAAAACTATGTTCCCCGCTGGATGCCATCAAGGGTGAGGTACGGACCTGCCAGATATCTTTCATTAAAGGAGCTATCAAAGGATCATTGCAACTAAGTTTGGTTCTAATTTGAATAGTATAGTTTCTGAGAAGAGGATCTTTGAACGTATTTTCCATAAGGCCTCATGTTAAAACTATGTTCCCACTGGCGGCCATCTTGGATGAGGTACGGACCTGCCTGATACCTTTTTTGGATGGGACTATCTAAGGACCATTGTGACTAAGTTTGCTTATATTTGGACTGGTACTTTCTGAGAAGAAAATCTTTCAATGTATTTTCCATAGGGTCCCAATGTTAAAACTATGTTCCCGCTGGCGGCCATCTTGGATGAGGTACAGACCTGATGGATACCTTTTTTGGAATGGACCATCTAAGGACCATTGTGACTAAATTTGGTTATAATTGAATTGGAACTTTCTGAGAAGATCTTTAATGTGTTTTCCATAGGGTCCAGTGTTAAAACTATATTCCCCGCTGGTGGCCATCTTGGATTGGGTAAGGACCTGTCGGATACAAATTTTTAAAGGGGACCACCAAAGGACTATTGTGACCAAGTTTGGTTCCAATTAGCCCAGTGGTTTCAGAGGAGAAGAGCTTTGAATGAAAAAGTTTACGACGGACGGACGGACGACGGACCCCAAGTGATGGCAATAGCTCACCCTGGCAAAGCCAGGTGAGCTAAAATTCCGCTTTGTTAGGGACAAAAGTAATAGTGGGTCGGGTTTTCCATGGACCCTTTATTTTTCTACAAAAATGTTTTAAACTGTTATCTTTTATGGTTTCTCGTGTAATATTTGAACATGCATATAATTGATTTAACGCTGTATTATCCTTTTTCTTTATCCTTTCAACCTTTTTTTTCAGACTTGCCATCCACAGATGCATTTTTCTTCTTCTTCTAATTTTTCTTCTAAATTAGTTCTTATTATGCTGATTTACCTTTGAAACAAAAGTTTTTTATTATCAGTCAAAAATTAGGAATTGGATAATGTTATAAGAATTAAGTGGATGCAATGCGACTACAACATACAATGTACTGAGATTTGATTTTTACCTCTACGAAACTTAATTTTTTTAGAAATATCGGAGTCGTATATTGCTTGCGAAAAAAGTGCACGTAAATATACAAGGTTTATAAAAAATGATTTGCTGTTACTAGAAAGGGTCCCAAAGGGTTTATGATATGTAATATTGTGCTTAAATTTACGTTACAGACCACTAGTTGTTAATAGACAAGAGGTGCTGCTTTGATATTTTATTATGATCATTTAAAATCGTCATGGAAAAGCAAAATATTTTTAATGCATGACTGTTCTGTCAGAAAGGAAAAACCACTTGCAAATTAGTTTCTTAAAAATATGTAGTTCTATTGAATAAATGTAGATATGTAGCTTCTTGGAATTGTTGGGGGAATACCAGTCTTAAAGGCAAAATAGTCATAACCAATGAAATTCGAGGTTAGAAACCTTGCATTGTATGTTGTATTGTTAAGATCCCGTGTATTTGTATTTTAACAATCGAGGTTTTATATATATTAACATTTCTTAAAAATGTTACGAGTGTATGTTATGAAGATATGATACACTTGAGATTTGATGCTAATCTTATAGTTCATTTATTTGATTTATTTGAAAGTGTGGGGACCCACCAGTGAAGTCATGAAATCAAAATTTTAAAAAAAAATATTCATTCATCATAAATTTTGTGAATGTTATTGAATCATAACATATTCACACGCGGTAATCCATTGTAATAAACTGGACATCTTTGCATGAATCCACTGGGTATGAGACAGGGTTTTCGATCTTTACATGAATACCCACACCGGGTGTGTAGACAGGGTTTTCGATCTTTACATGAATACACACACCGGGTGTGTAGACAGGGTTTTCGATCTTTACATGAATACCCACACCGGGTGTGTAGGCAGGGTTTTCGTCTCCTGTTATACATGCATCATCCGACATATGAGAAAAGATATGGCCAAAGCGAAGGTCTACGCCTAGAATATGTCAACTCCGATTGTCACGATGTTACTAATTAATGCGAAAAATGTCTGTCACAAGTTGCATGACCGTTATATTGTGTTAATCATGCAGAGTGCCAATTTTAAGCCTTCTTCCTTGTATCTCTGAAATTGGTCGTCTGGTCAGAAATAAACACCTGTTGATGCAGTACTTGTATGGGAGGAATGGTTACATATAATGTATGGTGTATATACAACAGAAGTGGTACTGTCGTTGGTATAGCATTGTTGGAATCGGTATGGCCTTTGAGAAATCAAGATATCGATATTTACATCTTCTTCTACATTTTTATAGAAAAAAAACATTCAAAAGATGTATAATTATACTGCATGCAAATTTCTGATAAAATCCAGCCACTTCATTGGTTCTCCTGAATGTGGTATTTTGCAATTGTGTTTGCTTGCTCCGCCTTCCCCTAACAACATGTGATATTTATAGTTTTCATAACGAGAACGAATTGTATACCGATGGATATCAACTAGAGCTATGTAATTTCAAAATATAATAAACGAGCCTTTGGCGAGTTTATTATATTTGAAATAACATAACGAGAGTTGATATCCAGCGATATACAATTCTTCCGAGTTGTTAAAACTATTTCGCTTATGATTTTCATAATATTTAGTGCCGAACTTCTGTTTTTATTTCAAAAATCTATTTTAATGTATAAGATTGTAAATGGGATGGTTCCCGAATATTTGCTATTGCAGAAAGATACTCAATCTCACTGCTTACGTTCTTCTTCAAATTATGATCAATTCCTACCCAGACCAAATACAAATTTTTATAAAAGGTCATTCCATTATTCTGCCGTAGAAATTTGGAATAGATTACCAACTGTTATCAAATATTCAAATTCTTTGGAGGTATTCAAACAACATTGTTTTGATTACTTTTTAGCAAACATAAACATGATGCTTTAACTTTATAGATTGTATTTATATCATTATTGTCTATTGTTAATGTGTTTGATATTTTGTATGTTGTTTTTAGGGGGCCCTAATGAAAATTAGACTTGTTCTAATTAGGTTACCCTCTTTAAATAAAGAATTTACTTACTTACTTACTTACTTACCGTTGGTAGGTAACGTTAATCACGGCCAACGAGATTTCAAAGTTGTCCAATAGAAACGTCGAAAAAATAATAGCACATCACGCGTGATGTGTAATTATTTGGTGCTCGACCAATGAAATTCCTGTAAAAGCGATTCAACAAATTCATATCTAACTCCAGCTTCAAAGTCTCGTTGTGTACAACAAATAACTATCAGTGCAAGGAATAAATAATAATCGTGCATCATAGGAGAATTTTGCGTAGCAACGAAAATATCAAATGCCGAGATCGAAGTTTGCCGAACTCGGAAAATATCACCCTCTCCGACCGAGATTTACCTATATTTAGCCGAAGAAGACAGTTCTTCGTTTTCGTGATTTATGTAATTTCTGTCGCTAACAATGCAATATGGTATTTGCAGAGGTGTGAAGAACTTTTAGATACGAAAGACAGCAACTCTACGAAACAAACGTGCTGTTGTCTGAGACAGATCGGTAAATACTTCAAGTTCCATGACACGGACACTTGTTTCATATAAAATGTCAGTCCCCCCTCTCTCTCTTGAAGAGGAGAGGTAGGGGCGAGTTGAAGGATTTCCAAATCTTAACCTAAATGTTGTGAATTCTGCAATTATCCAAAACATGCAAACTCTTGTTCAGCCAACAGTATCATGAAATCATAAATCACAGCATTATACTAGTTGTTTCTAAGAATAACTTTCATTTTTAATTTTAGCATTTTCCCGTTTTGATCTTCTATTTGGCAAATGTTCAGAGTTTACAAAATGTGTGTTCAGATGTTGGTCTTCATATTATATTCTTGACTAAAAAACTTAAATTTTTCATGAGAAACCATATTATTTATTAAGTAATAAGGTAAAAAGAAGGGCATTCAGTATAATAAAAAAACATACTGTTTAGTAGTGGGTGTTATGGTAGATTACCGCACTTAGAAAAAATATCACATGAAGAGAAAATATCACCCTCGACTCTGTCTTAGGTGATATATTTCTTCATGTGATAATAATCTACCATAACACCCTCCACTGAAGGCAGTATTTTTATAATATATCTTGTGAAAAGTATTCTGGAACAACAACATATTTAAAGTGTACTAGTAGATTGTTAACAGAGCGAGTGATATCGAAAATGATTAAAAGATCAAACTTGACTGGTGGTAAAAGTGTTCTAAAAAATTCAAAACTTCACCGACACACCTATAATTTTATGGTCATATTTAATTCTTTTGGTAAAATGCTTATTTGATTCCATGGTATTTAATCGGTGGTTTCTAGTTCTTTTATCAAGTCTTTGACTTGTTGTTTTACTGACAAAACAAGCCGACAAAGAGTACGTCCAATACAGTAAATAGAAGTACAGTTACCATCCTTATGTCTTCATGGCTTCGTGTTTCTTGGTGAAATTACTCTGAAATGGGGTATCTGTAATAAGTATTTGGACAGGCTCTTCATTTTTTAATGTTGAAAGTAGAAAAAAAAATGTTACGAATTGTCACCAACTTCAATTACGTCAGAAATCAACAAATCAAAGTCGAATACGATTTAAAATAGTCATATCCTTATATTTGTTCATATGTTGTTTGACAAAGGCATAAAAAGACAAGTATATTATATATAAGCTACTACATGACATCCGAAAAAAATGGCATACTAAAATCAGAAGATGTGCTCAATGCACGTAAATATATCTCGGGTCAAAATAATAATTGGATATTACAAAAAGTAAGAATGCAAAAATGAAAAAAAAAATTTTGCGAACAGATACGATTTCTCTGAAAAAAAATACATAAAAGAAAGCACATGTGATCATACATTTGTATACAGTAAATAAATCTGGAGCTATTATAAAAAAACAAAAATTCACATTACGTGACCAAAGACTAAAAAAACACAGCAATGCGTAAGCACTTCGTGATACTCTCGCTTTTCAATGTTACGCCTTCGTCAACACTATCGAATTACTTGGTCTAACGCCCCAATATAGGCTTTTGTTGATCCAAGTTTTTCAGCTGATGGCAAAGTTTAACAATACCGTCCAGTGTTAGTCGTATTTATTCTTTTAAGATTAACTCTTTAGTATGCAACTTGAGTGTTGTTATAAAGAAAATTGGTAATTATATATTAACTAGGTAGTTTCAAAGAAATGATCACGAATAAGTACTTTTTGTGATTTGTTCGTGAACATTTTCTAAATAAAATTTGTCGATGCTCTCCCTGTTTTATGTACAATGGGAAGATATCTAAATTTTAATATCAAAAGGATAAGCGCTGGACTACATATGATAATAGGTGCAACCTATGGAAGAGATTCCAAGGAGAAAGTTACATTACATAATTTCGAAAATGTCAGGAGTACATCGTCAAACGAATACCGAATCGTAAATGAGGAAAGGGGAAATTCTAAAATCAAATATCCAAAATTACAGCAATTCATACCCTACCCGAATTTAGACAGCTCGACAAAAACAAAATAAATTAACAAAAAATGAACAATAACGCTACAAAACTAAAACAATAGCAATAAGAATCCCTACTAAAACTTGAGGTATCATCAGGTGCTCCGGAAGGGTAAGCACATGGCACAGAGCCAGCCATGATAAGGCATTGAAAGATATGAGGATTAGCTGATTGGTTTATGTCATTTTCTAAACCTCAATAAAAATCCATGGTAGGTGTTACATACAACCGTCAAACAGTCACAAGGTAAAAATTGAAAAGCTGTCGATCTGTTTGATAGTAAGACAACACAAAAGACACATGGGTATCACAAACACAAACAACGAAGACATAAATTTTAAATTAAACAATTTGTTATACAAAACGACACAAAAAACTAAAGCACTGGCAGAGTGAACTCCCATTTAAACCTAGGATATTACTGATTTGCTCATGATCTGCTCCATGCATGGCACACTGCCAGTGAAACGTCCAGTTTAGTCACAGTCGGTGTTTGTCAGTCCGGTAATTAACTCTGGATCTACCAAACGATATCTATTCTCATCTGTGAAATACCAACATTGCAATGTACGGAAGCTTATTAGGGACACAACACAATTTATTTTTACACAACACAATTTTTTTTTTAAATTTGTAATTACAAATTAATAAATTGTAATTACAAATTAATAAATCGTAATTACAAATTAATAAATTGTTATTACAAATTAGTAAATTGTAATTAAAAATTAATAAATTGTAATTACAAATTATTAAATTGTTATTACAATTTAATAAATTGTAATTACAAATTAGTAAATTGTTATAACAAATTAATCATGGTAACGACCATAAAACTTCCGTAGTGACAATTGCAACAGTGATTGAACATACCCTTTAAGTTTTTGAGACAGTTATTTCGCTCTGTTTACAAAATCGTCGAATATTATAATTTCAGGACATGTTAAGAATAAAGCTATCGAAATTTTAGTATCAGTATTGCAGGTGTTATTCAAAAAGTTGTACAAAGAAAAAATGCATTGCACTTTATTTATTTACTTTTATATTTTTATTCTTATTCAACTATTCACTAAAAGGAAAGAAAGTACGAATCAACAGAAAAACCAGGAAGATTTCTTGATCAATGTTTCTTCTTATCATTTAAAAATAGATCATTACAAAACAGCTTCTCTACATATGGAAGGGCGTGGCGCGTTGTTACAGCTTCTCTACATATGGTAGGGCGTGGCGCGTTGTTCACAAATATAGTTCATATCTATTTAATGTATATTTCTACAGAATTTTTTTCTTTGGTTGCTTCTTCTGTGTTTGGTATGCTTTGAGGCTTGATTGAAAGAAGATACATCGAAGAATTTTTTTTAAATATTATGACAAAGTCTTTGATGTTTAAGGAGTGATTTGTCAAGTGCAAAAAAGTGAAATTTCCTGTTTTCGGAAGACCTCTGGTTTTACCACTGATGGTATGTCTGTTTGAAGTTGAATAGTGGTAGAATTTTCTATTCTTTTTAAAAAATTTTAACCCTAAGATCATACTTTTACCATACCAAATGTCATTTCGGTTTGAGTCGGTGCGACTTTTTTAATTTCGAATTGTGTTATAAAGAACAAATAAGGGAAAATGATGGTGGTCTCGTACTTAGAATGCTAATAAAATTATCTATCCTTTAACCATAGTAACTACAGTGAGAAAAGCAACAAATGTTTCTCACCTATCTAATTCTCGCAATGTACAACAGATCCGGCCCGAAGATTTTTAGCCAAAAATGTCAAATTTTACACATTTGTTTTAGATGAAAGAAGAATTCAAATTTCATTAATAACGTTGCATTGAAATAAATATTTTTTTCCAATGACAGATACCACCAATACAATCTTTTAATATATTCCGTGTTATTACAAGGATATTACGATTATAAGAGTATATTACATATGGTGTAAGTTCCTATTAATCTCATTGGCTCACTGAATACACACACGTGATTTTAAGAATATTCAGTATATTTCAGCGTTGTTTCTAATTTTAGGTATCTTGACGCTATGTTTCTATTTTTAAGTACATTGACGCTACGTTTCTATTTTTAGTTTTATTCACGCTACATGTCTGGTTGGACTTTCAGACTGTAGTTTTTCACTGAGAAAGGCCTTATGATTCTTGACCAAACCCTTCGGGAAGTTTTGAATTTGATTTTTCTTCCGTAGTGCGACAGTGTTCAACCAGCAGACTAAGCTCCTTGAGCTAGCCGGCAGTTTAGCGGTGAACACTCCTTGACCAATCTTTCTAAATTATGTATTGTTTTTTTCTTTCCCTTCAAGATTGTGGTCATGGAGTTAGTGGTCTGCCTGTATTGGGTTTTATTCGTACATTGTATGTTTATTATACTATAGGGAAACGGGACAGATAAAGGGGAGGTTTGGTACCCATAAACCGGTTTAACCCTACCGCTGGCTTTTGCTAGTGCCGGTACCAAGTCCGGCTGTCCCGAGTTCCTATCGTTGTCTACGTTTGTCTTTTGTCTTATTCGTGTTCTTCATGTGTAGTTCCATAGCAGATTGTGGCATGTGTTTATTTTTGGCCATTGTAGGTATTTCCTGTTATCCATTTTTTACATTTATGAAAAAATATTTTAAAAAATATTGGAAATCGCTGTACACATTAATAGGAGTTTCCGCAGGGGAAATAAAGGGGCATATTAAAATGTTTTTCAAAGCAACCACTGAAATCAATGAAAATATATTTAACAGTTGTCACATGTTTGTTTATTGCACATTTCATGTAAACACGCCAATAAAAAGGCTTACTTGTTTTTTGGGTTTTTTTATTTGCAAATATAAGAAAAATGTCGGCATTTATTTATCCTACGAGTACTCATGTAACCCATTCTACATGATGGCAGATCCACACGCGCCTTAAATAAAGATTCAAATTTTAATTAACTTCCGATGTATTGACCAAATTTTTCTCCATAAAAATGTAATGAGATACCATAAAATTACATATGTTATATAAAAATTATGGACTTTTTACTCTGTCAATATGTTAAATATGGACCTGTTAGGAATATATTGACCTCGGACTTCGACCTAACAGGTCCATATATAAAATAATGACTACATATGGTATAAGTTCCTATTAATTTCATTGGCTAATATACTCACGTGATTTTAAGAATATTTAGTATATTTCAGCGTTGTTTCTAATTTTAGGTATATTGACGCTATGTTTCTATTTTTAAGTATATTGACGCTATGTTTCTATTTTTAGTTTTATTGACGCTATATGTGTGGTTGGACTTTTAGACTGTAGTTTTTCACTGAGAAAGGTCTTATGAAAAAAAACATTTAAAAGAAATATTGGAAAACGCTGTACACATTAATTAGGAGTTTCCGGGGAAATTAAAGGGGATATTAAAATGCTTTTTACAGAGCAACCACTGAAATTAATGAAAAATATATTTAACAGTTGTCACATGTTTGTTTTATTGTACATTTCACGTAAACACGCTAATAAAAAGGCTTACTTGTTTGTTTTTTATTTGCAAATATAAGAGAAATGTCGGTATTTATATATCCCACGAGCACTCATGTAACCCATTTTAGATGATGGCAGATCCACACGCGCCTTCAGATAAAGGTTCTTTTTCTAATTAAATTTCAATTGTATTGACAAAATTGTCCTCCACAAAAATGTAATGAGATACCATAAAACTACATATGTAATATAAAAATGATGGACTTTTTACTCTGTCAATATGTTAAATATGGACCTGTTAGGAATATATTGACCTCGGACTTCGTCCTCGGTCAATATAAACCTAACAGGTCCATATTTAACATATTGACTTCGTAAAAAGTCCATAATTGATAAATATGTTATGAAGTGATTTTATATTATAAAGATATGAACTGATGCCTTTCTTCAAGTTTATTAATTTGGTTTGAAAGTTCTTGGGCCGGACGGACTATGGAGTTTTTGGGTTTTTTTTTTTTTTTTTTTTTTGTTAAATCGCGATATAGTAACGAAACAGACATATTCTTCATCTGTATACGTAAGAACACCCCCCCCCAATAATTGAGTAACTGTTCGTATTTTTTACTAAATTCAAGTACCTGTATTGATAGATGTCGAATATGTATTGCTAGATCTGTGTATAAGGGGTAATGAATGCTAGATTGCAAATTAACTGGAAAACTATTCAAACCGGTGCCAGGGTAACATATTGAATTTACTATGAGGTAAGAGTGTGCACTCTTTGTTGAAGGCCTCATGGTGACTTCAAGATGAATAACAACAATTAAAGCGTTGTTCCACTTTCTTAATCTTGCCATGTATTTATAGGAATTTTGTCCCGTGTACATTTACTCCTTATCCTTTATTTCTTCTCACAGCAATGTTATCTGTTGACCTGGACAATTTATGTTGAGTTCAAAAAATATATCTCCTCTTCATCATCTTATAAGAGAGTTCCAAATGACTGAGAAACTCACCTACACGACCACCGCCAGATGATTGAGCAAATATAGTTAATGAGAATACCCTTTGATATAAATATTTAAAGATATTTCTAGTCAACTAACCTTGGTCTCAAAACAAGCGTTTCCTTCTAACATAGTTTTGAAGATGTAAGAATACAAACTTTGAATATATATTTTCGAAAAGACCTACTTTTACATATGTTCCAAGTCTCAGGATGTTGAATTGGTGGCTTGACACCTATAAACTATACACTCCGCTTGTTAATCATTTTTTTTTCTTTTTTCACAGTGTAAAAAGCCATAAAGACGCTGGCCACTAAGAAAGAGCCCGATAGAGCCTGATAAAATTAGAGAACAAGCCACGTCGTTGGTAATGACGTTTATAAATAATAGACATATCGATGAGCTTTTAAGTTATTTAGCCCAAAGAGGAAAAAGTCACACATTTGTTCGCGTATTAACTCAGATTTAAACGCCAAAATTGCATCATTACGGACAATTGTTGTTAACTGGATTCAATTTTACCAAGAGGAGAGGATATAGTTCATTAAGGAGTTCCAACGAATATAAATACCAGAACAATAACAACACAAGATATAAATAGAAGACATAATTATATATGTAAACTATGTAAATATGTAATTAATTATTATGTCACTATTTCCTGTCGATGAAGCCAACGGGTTGTTTTTAGCAAACAGCCTGATCTGACTAAAACATGTACTGTGTCTTTCCAACGTTTTTTATGCACCGCCACGAAGTGGAGGGGGACATATAGATTTAACCTTGTCTTTCCGTCCATTCATCCGTACGTCTCGATGTTAAGTTTCACATTTAGGTCCATATTTTGGCAACCTCTTGTAATATTTTGATAATATTACATCAGAATATGCACCTTGATTAGTAATACCAGATTCACAAACAATTGGGGATCCATGACCTACATTTTACGCCTGAGTGACTTTTGTTAAATTTTCCGTTTAAGTCCATTTCTCAACTACACATCATACCACAATGATGTTTCATCAAAATATTTGCCTTTATGAGTACTACCCAAATCACTACGAATTAAGTGGCTTTGACCTATATTTTACGATTGAGTAACTTTTGCTTAATTTTTGTGTTTAGGTCCATTTCTCATCAACTACACATCATACCACAATGATGTCCTATCAAATAAATCACATTCACAAGTACTACAGAAATCACTTAGATTTCAGTGGCTTTGACCTATATCTTACGCTTGAGCGCTTTTTGTTTGAATTTTCGTTTTGGTCCATTTCTCATCAGCAACACATCATAACACATAATGATGACCATAAATTAATAATAATTAAGTGGCTTTGACCTAAATTCTACGCTTCAGTGATATTTGTTAAATTTTGTGTTTAAGTCCATTTCTCAACATCAAAACATGCTGTCACAGTGGTATTTCATAAAATAAATCACCTTGATGAGTGCTGACCAAATCAAGGTCAATTAAGTGTCTCTGACCTACATTTTATGCTTGAGTGACTTTCGGTAAATTTTGTGCTTCAAGTCCATTTCTAAACAACTACACAACATATTATGATATGTCATGAATTGACTCATCTTGGTGACAACTACCAAATTCTTGGACACTGGCTTTGACCTACATTTTATGCTTGAATGACTATGTTAGATTTTGCATTAGTCCCATTTACTACAAACTAGGAGTTAAATCAAATAAGTAAATAACCATAGTGAGTTCATGGATATTTTTTTAACCTGGCCAATATGTTATTCTTCTGTGACTGTAGTCATTGTCCATTATCAAACAAATATTAATTGAATAATCATCTGTTACAGTACTTCTTGATAATTCCATCACAATTCAGTGACTGGGAATAAATTTTTATTCCTGATTGGCTTAGGTTATCTTTTGCGATAAATTTTTCATTTTTTTTTATTTATTCTATTTTTTTAATTTTTTTTTTTATTATTATTTTTATGAAAAAAAAATCAAGTGTGTACAATATTTTTCGGGGAAATGAAGAAGTCTTAAAGTAAACGATAAAATAAACAAGTACTCAAAACTTCCGTAATTAAATAGTTGTTACACGATCAATTAAATTAGTTATATTTCTTGTACAAAAATTCTTACTAATGTTTATTTAACTTCGCAATATAAGAAGACCACTGACCTTCAGTAAACTTAGTATCTACATCAGTGTTTATTTAACATTGCTGTCTGTGAATTGGTGAAAATTTTGAGAAATATTTCCAAAGATCTGTTGGCTATCTACTCGTATTGATAATCTCGTTATCTCTCAGTTATTTCAATTATCACCCCAGGAATATATTGGGCTTCCACTGACAAACATAATAATCATTCATATTTCTCATTTATTTCGTCCCTGACCGGTGAGGTATTAATTGCAAATCAACATATAACAACAATTAACATCTATTCTGGGATAGAATGAAAAATATTTTAAGAATCATACGGAATATTTAAATTAGGACAACATTTAACACATGTTCTGTTTTATGAATGGAAGCTGCTATATGACCATATTTGGATCAGCCATTCAGAGACAGGGAACGGTTGTGATGTGATTTACATTTGCGAAATGGTTTATTTCCTATAAATTTATACATTCCATTGTTAATTTTACATAATACGGCCATCATTGGAACCAGAGTGTTGTATACATATAACTTCTTAGAGATATCCTGAAGAGCGTGGAAAAGGTCAAGATGGAAACAATTCTTACAGTTATTTTATTTGTATGCATAAAGACGATAACAGGTTAGTAGTTTTAATTTATTAACAGGCCAATGAAGTCAATACACCTAATACTATTTAGTATTTTCATTTTCATTTTATGTCAAGTATTGAGTTTTTAATATTATTTGTTTTTTATGTTCTTTACATTTTTAGCTGTCCAAAATATTTTTAATAACTGTGTGCAAAATATAACATTTTCTGTAATCTAGGCATCATATTTTGTATAAGGTGCCTTTCCAGTGTTATTTGGGATACACCAATGTTTCTTTGAAATTTTGATTATACATATAGTTGCACTCTCCAGACAAAAAAAAATCTGCATCAATTTGGCACTTTTGATCTTATTTGCTGTATAATTTTTGGCCATCTTCAAAACGTTTACATGATTTTTTAGAAACTGTTGTTCATTTATACTAAGAAAATCAAGATACAAATACATGTAGAACTGATTTGTTCTTATTGTTTACATACAGTTCATTAATTAATCCGATACCATGTAGTACTACTTCTCCAAATAATTAGCATGCTTAATAAAAACCAGTGCAAAGATGCCAGTTAAAACTTAGCATCTTGATACCTTTTCGAGAATGAAAAATCCGTAGTATCAAAACTTTTGGTGGTAAAATATTATAATTGTCACCAAAGACCTGCTTGAAGTTTTATTCTTTTATCTGGTTTCATTTTCGAAGTTGATTGTCTATCAAATTTCTGTTAAAAATGGATAGCAGTTTATCTTAATTCATACGGGCAACTTTCAATAGGTTATTCACCAGTCTAGTTCTTCTTTGCTGGCCCGAGAAACCGATTTTATTTGGCAATTCGCGATATCTACAAATTTAAGAATTGAAAGACTATCTCACGAGCTCTTGCAAAGCTCTGTCCTCAGCTTAGTTTGGCTTTTCATTTAGATTCTGTTGGCTATTTGATATACATCTTTCAGTTTAAGGTCTTCCAAATGTGTTGATTTAGGAAAATAAATAATTACCTTTACTTCTCCTCGGTATTTATTCATTTGGTTTCATTTATTCAGTCGTTGCCTCTGCTGGTGGACTATTAGTCCCCGGTGGTATTCACCAACCCAGTAGTCAGTACTTTGGTGCTGACCAGAAGGCCGATTTTATTTGGAAACTTTCAAAATCTAAGTTTTTGTAAAATTCTGAAAACCAAGGAGTATTTCCCTCATGCAAAGTCTTGACTGATTTTGGCTTTCCATTTAGATTAAATTGGCCTATGCACTCTCTCATTTTTAAACATCTTTCCAAATGTTTAGATTTTATCTGCCTTGATGAGACACAAGTTGCCGAAATCGCCATATGCAGAGACCAAATTTACAGTAATTTCGGTATTTTGTTATTTATTCATTATAGTGCTAAATCTTACCTTTACAGCCATTCTACGATTTAGAAAATGCATATTTTCTTAGAATGAGTAATGCGTGACTGAATTACTGAAAAACTAGTCATTGTAAGCCATTGTTCTAAGACTAGCTGTAGCGTAGAGTTAAATTGCCATAAACTGTATAGTGTGTTAGATAAAGTGTCCAAAGTCTATATTTTCACACAAAAATCCCATATTTACAGAGATATAGGCAATCACACAAAAACTATTTGTGTTTTGTTAGACAATGATCTCCTCGAATTTAACATTCTGTATCCGAGAAACGAAACTTAAAAATATATGTATGATCTTGTCCACAAGTGAGATTTATTTTATGGTTCTTTCGATGTTTATTTCATCTGTTCTTCTCAAGTTCAGTGGCGTTATTACACGTTTTTCAAAACTCATAGAATTTTTAATTGCTATATCCTTCATTTTTAATGCTAATAAAAAATTTAAACAGCACTTTGTCAAGACCAAAATGATATTTTCGATATATTATCAATAATATTCAGTGTCAATTTTTCAATCAATTTGACAGTTTTTAGATATAGTGAAATGTAAGTTGTCGTTCTATGGAATAATTAATGAAAATAGATCGCTTTCAATAAGATTTGTCAAGTTTACAGATTTTCAGCATGATAACTTAAGTTTATGTTTAATCGAATGTGTAAAACGATGAACTCTGTAACAGAATTATTAAGATGAATTGTTGGGAATTTTTAGAACATGTCTGTATGGTTTTTTAAAGAGAAGAACAATTTCAAAATAATGCTTCACAATGAAAATTGGATAAAACGCCAATATTGCCGCTTTATCCGATTTTAATTGAAATGAAAGGAAATTAAACAAGATAAAAAAAAATCAACACGAGTAATTTTAATGTTGATCTTAATAAGTGTGACACCATACCTTACACGTATATTGTCTTTTCTTTGTATCATTGTGTCCCTTAGTCAGGAAAGGGGACAAAATTCCATTCAGTGCTAGTTAAGCTGAATACCATAAATAACAAAATACCGAAGTCACTGTTAATTTAGTTTCTGCATACGCGCATTTCGACAACTTATGTCTCTTCAGTGCAGATCAAATCAAAACATTTGGAAATCCATATACCGAAACATCTGTGAAATGAAGTCAACATTTCTCTTAACACCAAATTCTTAGCACATTTACATTTGCATTAGTTAACAAAGATCTTTTCCTCTAAATTTCTATGCTTGAACGTATCCAATTAGTTAAATAAAAGTAACAAAATACCAAAGTTACTGTGAATGTTGTTTCTACATATGTCCTTTTCGACAACTTATGTCCCTTAAGCGCGGATCAAAACAAAACATTTTTAGATATCCATGAACCGAAATATTTGTAGAAGCTGATAGAAAACAATTACCAACGAAATTTAAATAAAGAGCCCAAATTCATATGAAGACAGAGTTAAATTACAATTTTCAGTTTAAGCCAAGGTGGTAGAATTTTCAAAATATCTATGGGTTTTAAGGAAAGTGAAGTCCCCACAGAAAAGAAATGAAATAAAAAAAATTCAATAATACTATGGTTCTTGAGCATTCAAACCCCCAATTTTGGGTATGAATTTTTTTTTCATTTCCTATCAAAGTAAACTTAACAACAGTACTTGTCAAATGTCAGAACTTGATGTCTGAATTTAAATAATAATCACATAAATCTTGTCTTATTCAGCAGTATTGGTTTTAGTTCATATTACATTATGTTCTGTGATAATCAATAAAGAGACAGTAATTAATTTATATCTATATATTGTTACAAACGACCCCTGATTTGTATATGTCGATATCAATTTGCAATCTTTAGCAGATTTCATTTAGTGCTCAATTCATGATTCGTTGGTACAAGGTCGCAAATTAGTCACCTTTGTTCATATAAGAAAAGAATACATGTGCTCTGTCGAGACAGAAAAGTATGTTATTCCAAGGTAAAACATACTTTCTTTGTGGGTACCTGGCACTACAAAAAATATATATTGCGCAAAAATAAAAAGACGTCTGAAACCTTTTTAATTATTGCTTGAATTAATTGAATGTTGTCTTCGTTAACTAAATGGGGGTAATAACAAATTTGTCAAGAGCCAAAGTCCATGAGACAAAAACACAAATCAGATTTAAACCACCGGAAAAATTGTCGACCAAAATGGTCCTGACTGGGTAAAGGCATGTCAAAAGAAATGGTGGGTTAAACCGGTTTTAATGGCGAGACAAACCTCCCTTCTATTGCGGTAGTTTACGGTAGCAACTCGATAATTATACTATAACTAATCCGAGATTCTGATTATCGCAAAATATTCAACGAATTATCGAATAACGCAGTAATTCACGAATGCACGCAGCGCATGAGTGAATTACAACGTTTTCGATCATGAGTTGAATATTTTCGATAATCAGAATATAGGATTAGTTATTGCTTTTATTATATAGATCTAGTCTGTAATATTTGGTGGTTTATTTTAAGATTCATTGCATGAACTACTTTTTCAATGTTAGTCCGCTGAGACGTTTACTTAACAACGACGTTGACAACGTCTATTGTGACGTCACTTCCTGAGGGAGATTATGGAAAATAATTTCACAGTTAATTATCACTTTTATTTCACTGAGAAATTTCAATCTTTCACCGCAATCTATATAATAACAATTGTTATTGAAAGGTCGTGAAAAGTTAAAAAAAATTACCATCCCGGTACTAAGTAAAAAAAAAAATGATTTCGGACCGAATTTCAAACAAGGGACTGAATACTATTAAAGAACTTCTTTAATGATCGTATGAGACGGATTTTATTTTTGAAGCCCGGAATAAAAAGGCGGTCATGGAGATAAATATGTCTAATGAGAAAGTCTGTATAACTTGTGCTAGCTCTCGCGTAACGAATGACCTGTGAAACACATACTCCGTAAGCTGGAAGCTGGAATATTACTGTCCATGTTAGGGAAATTGATCATTTTGAAATTAAAATCGTCCCTTTTGTCGGAAATTTTAGTACAGAGATGACCATTTTTGTCAAATTCAAGATGTTGAATTTCATAATATTCTATAAAACGCATCATTCTTAATATTTTATCGGTGCTGGCCCGAAAATCGATTTGATCTCAAACTCTGCAATATCTAAATTTCAGATTTTTTTCTGAAATCGAGGAGTATCTCCCTCATGGAAAGGAAGACCCTTAGCTGATTTTGGCTTTCCGTCTTTCAAATATATTTTTTTATTTCATCTACACTGAAGAGAAACAGGTTGTCAAAATGACCAACTGCAGAAACTGAATTCACACTAACTTTGGTACTTAGTAATTGCTTCAGGTATTTTTTCTCGTGATAAGTTTCGACTTCTAGTTTGAAATATTATTATAGTGGTAGTTAAATAATGAAAGCTTATAAAGGACAAGGTTTTTCTATCGAAAACCATCGCTTTGCTATTTAAGAAAATGTCTTGATATAATCATTGGCAATATTTTCTGGTCACAAAATCTTTTGTCTTCTGTGACGGATTTTATAAACTGATTGGTTCATGCAATTCTTACAATCTACAGTTTTTCTCGAAAAGTATATAATATTCTACCTTCATTTAACCATATTACTTCAGAAACGTAATCTCGAAATAAAAGGCACGCCATTTTACCACAAATTGAATTATTTTTGCTTTACTGCTTACCTTTTTTGTTGCAGTCAACAATTTTACTTGAAAGGGCATTTTACTAGATGTAAAATAGTGTTAAATATCTTAAAGAAACCCAGAAAGATATGAAGCCGTGGATTCTGGCCCAGCCATTTCCTTTGATATTGGAATTTACAGACATAAATTCCGCTCAAACTGGTGCTAGGGCGTCTTGAATTTACAATGAGGTAGGAATGTTCCTCTTTTCTGAAAGCCTCATGATGACTTCGAAATGAAGAACAACAATGAAAGCGTTGTTCCATTTGCTTAATCTTATCATATTTTTATAGGGATTTTGTCCCATGTACATTTACCCCATATCCCCTTATTTGTTCATACGATCACACAAGACATTCTTTATCAATGTCGTACGGAAAAGTGGTGTCTGTAAAGATTTATTTCAGATATCAGTATACCCATTACAAATAAATCTAGATTGGACTGTTAGAGACCACAGTTATCCCGCACTTTGCAAATTTTTACCTTACATTCCAAAAACACAATTGCCTTCCATATCCAAAATTTTTGCAATTCAATTATTTCACTTAAACGAATTCAAACTGTGTGGTTGCTATGTAGAATTCCAAAAAAAAATCTGGCTTTGAGAGTTTCAGGAAATTTATTAAATTTTGATAATATTTTTTCCAACCTAATGATTAAAATTAACTTATTTCAAAAAATGTATTCAAAAAGCATGGATTCTAGTTAGAATTCCAGAAATAAACTGTTTTTACAGTTCCAGTAAATTTACCAAAAAATGAATCAAAAGTTTTTGCAATCATTTTATTGAAAATCGCTGATTTCAAACAAATATTTTCAAAAAGTGTAGTTTCTTCGCAGAATTCCCAAAATATTTGGTCTCTGAGAGTTTCAGGAAATTTACAGAAATAGGAATGGCAATCCAATCATTGAAATTACTTATATCAATAAAATATATTCAATTTTCAACAAAAAGTATGGTTTCTATGTAGAATTCCAAAAATAATTGGTCTTTAAGAGTTTCATGAAATTTACCAAAATTGGAATCAAATATTTTTGAAATCCAGCAGGTGAAAATGTTTGGCCTAATTGAAACAAATTCTTAAAGTATTGTTGCCAGGAAGAATTCCCAAAAAATGAGTAGTCTTGAGAATTTCAGCTAGGAGATTTACCAAAATTGAAATCAAATATTTACGAAATCCAGAAAGGTGTTTTACAAGAACACTTCTCCGTTTATTAAAAGGTCAGAACCCCTCCTTTCCATTTGTCGATGTCTTATTGTTGATGAATAATTCTAAGAATATGTTTTTTATGACTATATGAATACCTCCCACACTTTGAAGTAAATTAGATAAATGAATATCAAATCTCTAAAGTATCATATCTCTGTAACCTGCTGAGAACATGCAAGTAATTTTACAAGCATTTATTTGAACTTGACTTGAGGTTTCTAAATTGTTATGACTGTAACATACTTTATTTCATTCAGTAATATTAAACACATTCTTTATTGTTTTATCATTAAATTATATCTCTTCAAAAATATTATTTTCTTTATGAATGAATCCATTTCATTCACAAACTCCACTCCCACAACATAACATGATAATACTTTTTTGTGAATCAGCGAAACATATCTTATAACATTAGCAAATTTAATAAACTGTTGGTCTAACCTTGTATTTTTTCACAAATTGAATTATGAAAAACATGAAATTATATTATGCCAAAAACCTATGAACATAAATATTTTTTTTCATCTAAAAGTTAGCTGTTGATAGGTCTCTGATTTCATCTGTTTCAAAAAACATTTTGCATTAAATTATTTTGAGTAATTTCTAAAAGATAAAAAGAAAAAAACTCAGCGGTCTAAATTCTTTATTTTCACTTTTCGATATATTATTCAATAGCCTATATAATTAAAAAGGTAGGTAAATCTCATACATCACAGTCACTAGAAATAAAACACAGAATAAAATCAAAAGGTAAAAAAAATAAATGTGTTGTGGAAGGCCACAAAGTAACATGTACAAACAGGACAAAAATTATCATTATATATTGGTAACAATTCAAGTGTAAAATGGACAAAATTTACAAATAAAAACAAACTAAAAATAACGAATATAAAAATCTGTCTCATTTTTAGTTTGTTTTGATTTTGTAAATTTTGTCCACTTTGCCTTAAAGTAGTGCCCTACTTTACCATTTTTATCTACAGTAGTAACCAAAAATGGCCGAATTCATATTTTAATCTGTTTCTGGAAATGGACAAAGATAAATGACTTAATAAGACTCGAATTCATGACAAATATGATGATTTCGAATTTCCTATTCTGAATGCGCGATTCCGTTGTGTAAATGTATCTCAGCTATAGTACAATATGCCCAAGCAGTGCTTTACCGAAATATATTTATACCTCAGGTACACAAGTAAGGAAAAAAGCTTGAAATTGACCCTTCAAAAATACTATGGTCGCCATTACCAGAAAGTTGACGAGTATATAATGTAACGGTGTTCCAACTTGCGACTGGCTTAATTACATCAAATTAGATATTTCTTGTCATGACGGATGCACGCTTTCTCTGTTGACGTAGCCGGCCCCATTCTTTCCGGAATTCATGTGAATACTTGAGTATTTCAAGAGTTGTAATTTCTGAGAATTATGGTCAAATAAAGTGATATGGAACAAATGTACACGGGAAAAATCCCTACAAATACGAGGTAAGATTCAGCAAATGGAACAACACTTAGTTGTTTTTCTTTACCGTGAAGTTACCATGAGATCTTCAAAATGAGCAAACAGTCATACCACATAGTAAGATAAAGTCGACCTTTTCCAATTGTCGAACAACGCTGCAATCATGCCTTTTTAACCCAACATAAAATATCGGACAAGTACTTTTACAAAAAAAATGTCATCTGTTGCCCGACAAAGGAAAAAATACAATGCAATAAATAATACGATCATAAGGCACTCATAGAGTTGATTGTAAGAAAACTTGACAAATAAAATCAGAAGTTGTAGGGGATTTTATATTCAGATGGTCAACATCACAGACTGGTGTTGAAATAAAGAAGCGAAAAATATTTTAAAAGTTTTGACAGTGCATTTATATGAGAAATTGCCATATGAAAAGGTACACCATAGAGACTGTAATATCGATAATATATGCTTGTAATACTTTATGGAGCCCGAGCATGTATGATAGAAATCTTTAATTGTTCATCAATTCTGATAAGGCTAAATCAGGCCATTAACCATGAGCTAACTGTTAAAGCTTCAACGTTGAAGGTCAGCTCGTGGCACTGAATTCAGCTGTCAATCAATGCTTACGCCGTGCCCTATTTACATTTTACCCCATTTTACGGGGTTCAATAATGTATTGGTGTAATGAAAAACTTAACATTTCTGAATTGATAATAAGAGTCAGCTATTAGACTTGACTTATATTCAATAAAAGGGATATTTAATATCCGATTACCGGCTATGATATACTGTATATTTTACTTAATAGAATATGACATTTTTATTTGTTTTGTCATCTTTCGTCTTGTTCCAACTACTTTCATCAACTTCAGATTTTTATATCTTATTTGTTTCTAACTGACAATATATTTGTCAATTTGTAGGACGTGTTTTTCAACAGACTATCGGAATTCCAATGGGCACCAACTGTGCACCTCGGTTAGCCGATGTGTTTCTACACTCATGTTCTTAAGCCGGATTCCTTTAAATGGGTTTTTCATAATGAAGATAAAAAGTTATTCCAATCCACTTTGTTTCAGAATCCGTTATTTTGTCATCATAAAATCCTCGCTATGGTGAAAAACTCATCGGTTTTGTTGGAATTCACACTATGAGAACAATAGTTCTGAATATTGTGTTTTTATATCCGTTTTGTGACTGTCGTGTCGCTGGACTTTGGTTTTTGTAATACCTTACCCCTTGTGTGTCCTCACTTTTCTTTTCTGTTTATCTTTGTTTCTTCGTGTTTCTGATGTTACTATTGTCTTTGGACTTTTCTGGAACGACGGTTCGGTTCTTAATTACATTATTGTATATTTTAGTTCGTATTGACGGTCCTCGTTTTTAGCATGTCTTTGTTACCAAAATATTACCATATTGTTCATTTACGATCCTGATAAGGGTTATTTCATATGTTTCTTTTGTTGTCTCGCATGCGTTCTCATCTTTTTCACATTTCATTGTTCGTGTTCGTTAAGGATTTTATTATTTTGTTTGTCTCTTTTCATTTCTAAAATGTCATTGCCTGTTGCGCATATTGCTACATGCAAACTGTACATGGACGTTCCACATTTCACGTTATCCAATGTTTTCCTTCTTTTTTTCGTCTGGGATGTATTTTCTTGTTTTCATTCATTTCAAGGATTCCTTCATAAACTATCGTTTACACATCAGTTTTAACTTGTTGTCGCTATATCATTGTTGTTTGCATTTTATCTCGGATATCTTTTCAATTACTTTTTTCTGTATTTTTCACACTCATTAATGCTATGGATGTTTCACGTTTTGTGATTCTATTTGTGTGTTAAGTTTGGACGGAAAGTTTTTTGTGGTGTTCTCTTTTCCAAGTCTACCTGTATTGTTCTTCGGCTTTCTCTATAGGTTATATTCTATGGGTTTCTTAGTTCAGTAAAATGCTTTCTTTGATTCACATCACCTGTAACTAATTATCATCACCGCCGATGATATATTCTGAGGTTTAATTTGAAAATGTCCGCCGAAGGAATTATTGTTCCCTTTGTTTACGCCTGTGGCTCATCTTGCTGCGTTCAAAATGCACCAATGTGCATAAAATTCGTAAATAGCAAGCTTTTAATGGCTAAAACTTTTTCATATCTGTTTTAACTATAATGAAGCAAGTGTTCGTTCTCAAAAGCACTATTGTTGTGAATTATAGTTTTATCTCTTGTTAAAATTCTATGATAAAGATATCTGAAAATCTGTCAATATAGTTATTGAAATTAACAACATTTCCTACTGTTTATTTCTTGTGGGAGTAAGATAAGAAACATTCCTTATTACTAGTATGAAATTCATTCAAGCCTTCCGTTTACATTATCGGCAGAATGGAGAAACCAACATAACCTCCAACTAAGTTTTACACAGAGACAAATTAAATGAACAAAAATATGACGGTTGTTTTAGTTTGGAATGTTGTTGACACGGTATAGTACTACTAATCCAGCCTCCCTAAAGTAAACATACCTAGAGTAGGCACCTTCTTTGTGAATTTTTATTTTCGGAAAATATACATTCCCCTTCAGTGCCTTGTTTGCTAAATCAGTAGCCAGTACTTCGGTGCTGGCCCGAAAACCGATTATATTTGACAACTTGCAATATCAAAATTCAATAAATTTGTCAAAACCTAAGGAGTATCTCCATCCTGCATAGCTCTGTCCTTCACTAATTTTCCTTTCCTTTTGAGATCCCATTGGTTATTTGTTCCCTATAAGATTTTACACATATTTCGGTTTATAGATTTCCAAATGTTTTGATTTGATCTGCACTGAGGACACATAAGTTGTCGAAATGCAAAAATGCAGAAACAAAATTCACAGTAACATCGCTATTTTTTAATGTATATTACCACTGGGTCGATGCCACTGCTGGTGGACTATTCGCCCCGAGGGTATTCACCAACAAAGTAACCAGCAACCGATTTTATATGAAAAATTTTTTAAAACCTATATTGCTCCTGCATAGCTCTGTTCTTAGCTGATTTTGGCTTTCCTTTTTAGATCCCATTGGTAATTTGCTCTCTATCAGATTTTACACATATTTCGGTTTACGAATGTAAGATAAAGCCTCTATACATAACGTTTTTATTGTTCTTCATCTTGAAGCAAATATGGGGCCTTCAACAAAGAACATTGCTCATACCTTACAGTAAGTTCAAGACGGCCCATGGCATCGGTTTGAGTGAAATAAATACTTCTTTAAACCTGTTGTTGTTTCGATTAAGAACTATATTCATATATCTGCCCGAATGCTTGCTGATTGAGTGGTGTTACATTTTCACATAACATGAATAAATTCAAATTCAGTTTTTGAAGCATCTTTCTTTGATTTTCTGCCCATTGGCTGCCTATTTGAAGGCTATTCGACTGAAACGTAATGTTTTTTTAAACCTTCATTCTCTCTTCTGTCATTTTTAGTTGTTTTTTCTTTATTTGTACACTTTTGTTTATTTTACCTTTTAAGTTTGGCCTTCTTTACCATTTTTATTTTGTTCATACATGTTAATTTGTGGCCATTGCACAACATGTATTTTTATCAAATAAGTTTTGGGTCGGTACCGAAGTATTTGAACACTGGGTACGTTCAAAACATCAGTGACTGAAAGTCCACAAGCAGCAATTTTCTTTAAGTTTCCAAATGAGATTCGGTTTCAGGGCGAGCAATGTAGTAGTGGAC
The DNA here is from genome assembly GCA_002080025.1 of Modiolus philippinarum. Taxonomy (NCBI): domain Eukaryota; kingdom Metazoa; phylum Mollusca; class Bivalvia; order Mytilida; family Modiolidae; genus Modiolus; species Modiolus philippinarum. The sequence continues at coordinate 62,778 of MJUU01010514.1, read as the reverse complement.
TACCCAGTTGGCGAAGATCCTCGGGGAAGTCGTTTTCAGTGACGTTTACAGCCTGTATTAAGTTTTGTAGAGCAATTCCAGTCATTTTAAGTAATCGTTTAAAAGAGGTGTCATAAACTGGGTATTTTCATATTAATCCTTCAAAATATCCTCGTAAGTTGTATTGGGGTTCGATCAACAGTATTGGCCCTCGGCTCTGCCTTGGGTTAATACAGGTGACCTCAACCCAATATGTACGAGGACTGCATTTCGATCTTTCTTTGTGAATTTATGTTATATTTTCCGATCTTTCTTTGTGAATTTATGTTATATTTTCCGAAACCTTAATTATTTTGTCATTTTGTAATCTTAGACGTTACATTTGTAGTTTACTAACTAATAACTACTCAAGAAATCATAGCATCTGTTTCGTTGAGATTAAAGTATAAAATGAGTATACCGTTGTTCAATTTTTCGGAGTTATTTTCCTTTTCAGAATTATGCTCAACATTTTATCTGATAAAATAATTTTATTTGATTCTGAAAAGTCATCATAAAATCACTCGTATCACGTGATTTAATCGATTGTGGATATAAAAAAGGATAATTTACAATTGGAAAGTTAAAATCATCTGTTTAAATTAGATATCTAGAAAGGGCATAAAGGCAAATTTATCGACTTGACACCAAAAATCAGAAAACTGTACGACACGAATACTCTTTCGAGTGATGTCAATTTTCTGAAATACTTTGAACCTGTATCTTCTGCATTTAATTTTGAAGCAGATTCCCCGTGCGAGAGATCTATGCTCTCTATTTATTTCAGTTATAGTTTACTTGTTCGTGGGAGAAGTTCTCATATGAATATACTATGATACTTTCAAATTTTGGCATTTATTTTTGTAATTCCGAAATGTTATTCTGACCACCTGTTTAAAGTAACCACATCTCACTATTTTTTTATGCCAAGTTTTCTTAGAATTGACTTGATGAGTGCCCTGTGTTTGTCTGTATGTTGTTTAGAAACTAGTGCTTTTGTCGGGCAACGGATGGCACTTTGCCAGTTCAATTTATGTTTGTTGACGAACCCGCATCCCACTGTGCCGCATCCATGACCAGAGAGACATGGATGTAGCGTCGCTCGACATTAAATTAGCAAAGAATTCCGCTAAAACCGGTGCTAGGGGCCGTCTTGAACTAACTATGAGATATGAGCAAATCTCATTGTTGAAGGCCTCATGGTGACTTCAAGATGAAGAACAACAATAAAAGAGTTGTTCCTTTGCTTGTTTTACCATGTATTTGTAGGAACTTTGTCTCATGTGCATTTACTTAATATCCTTAGTATTGATTATATCTTGTAAATGGAAATGACGTCAGGGCATTAATTCATTACATTGGCCATTTTGACATAAAAGTACATGATTATGAACTTTTAGATTATAAGATCGAATTAATGTAGGTTATGTACCTAAGTCTTATGAGATAACATAAATTTCTGTATTAAATGAAACAGCACATTTTTGACACATTCCTCAAAAATAATTTCTAAGTCTATTTTTAGAACATCAAAATGTGAAAACATTTTTATAGAATGTTTTATCTCAAGTTGTCGATAATTATATATATCTTCCCATCAGGAAACACTGGTCCTGTTGAGAAATACAGATAAAAGGTCAAATTATTACAAAAATACGTATCTAACATCTATACCAGGTAATGTGGAGTTTGATAATGAAATATCTGAAATGCATTTAAGATATAAATAACAAATTGATGGAGTTTCAAACAGGCAATTATTGATAAAATGTTCCTTGCCACTATGTCAAATAATTTTGACATTTGAAAGATTTTTGTAATTGGATGAATTTCAGTTAGGAGTGCTTAAAAGTAAAGAAACTCTTCAATTGGCTGAAAGGTATTTCTGTAAAAGCTGCGACTAAACTAGACATTACGAAAATAATAATAATTTGTTTATTATTTTAAAATGCAAAATACCAAGTTGCACATTGTGTACGGTATATTTTGTCATGTTGTACACGTGTTTCTCATCAGCAGCATTAGAATAAAAAAACTACAGAGTTTGGAAACTGTTGCAATCTTTGAAATCTATTGCTTTGTTTCTTTGGATCATACATTATTTGAGCGGAATTATCTCTGCAATATACGTTGGTCTTTCCACTTTCATCCAAATCGAAGAACAAATTTCAGCAGCTTAAAACAAAAATGGTATAATCTGAAGACATTTGCAATTAAAATAAGATATTTTTTTGATGATCTATAATAAGAATAATACTAAGTTTTAATATCAAAAATCTTTCAGAAAATGTACTGCGTAATTGCAATTAAAACTACGGCAGATATTTTATGGTTTCAACTCTTTTTTAAGTGCCTTGGTTTTGAATTTTGTGGGGTTTTTTTCTGTGCTTTCTCGCTGTCTAAACGTCATTGTTTTCTATTTTCTCGTCTCCGGTATGTCTTTGGACTTCGATTTTTGTAAATACTACTCCGTTGTTCAATCGATATTCTCCTGCCGTTGTTTTTTTTTCAAGCACAAACTAAACTAGAAGTGGTGCCATCAGAAATGATGGCATTTCCCGCACTCCTGCTTGACACAGAAAACAGTTGTTATAGACCCTGGGTGTAATTTTCCTAAACAATTTGGAATTCAAATTATGGATAACCACTATTTTTACTGAAAAGGAATATAAGGTTGCTGGGAAGAATTCCCAAAAATAAGAGGTCTCTGAGACTTTCAGGAAGTTTACCAAAATTGGAATCCAATATTTTGGAGAAACCAATTGGTCAAAATGTTCCTCCTAATTTAAACAAATTATTAAGGTATGGTTGCTAGGTAGAATTCCAAAAAATAAGTGGTATTTGAGACTTTCATGAAGTTAACCAAAATTGGAATCAAAATTTTTTGAATCCAATACATGAAAATATTTGTTCAAAACAAACCAAATTCTAAAAGTATGGTAACTAGGTAGAATTCCCTAAAATAAGTTGCCTTTTAGACTTTCAGGAAATTAACCAAAAATGGAATCAAATATTTTTGAAATCCAAATGGTGAACATGTTTGCCCTAATTGAAACAAATTATAAAAGTATGGTTGCTAGGTAGAATTTCAAAAAACTTTTGAGACTTTTAGGATATTTTCCAAAACTGGAATCACATTTCAGAATTCTAAGTATTCAGAACTTTATTTTTTCTAAAAACTTGCGAAAAAATATGAGATCATATGCTAAAAGTTCAAAAATATGTGTCTTTGACATTTTCCAGAAATTTACCAAAGTTGGAACCGAAATCAAAATTCCGAAAGTTTATTGCACATCTGCAGACTATATGCTACAATTCTATAATGAAATTAAATTCATAAATCCAAAAATGTAGGAGGAGTTCAACTGACAAGCTCACATGTGTCTAATTTGACATCTTGGGGCATCTTGTTTGCACCAAGACCAATATCAAAAATCAAAAAGCCTGTTGCGCATCTGCAGCATATATGCAACAATTCTATAACAAAATTAAAACACTAAATCAAAAAATGTAGGAGGAGTTCCACAAGGTTCATCTAACGGACAGACGGACGGACGGAAAGTAACAATATCCCCGCATTTTCTTCAGAAAAGTGCGAGGATAATAATGAAAAACTAGGGAGTAAATGCACATGAGGCATTGTCGCTACAAATACATGGTATTCCAATTATTTATTAGTTTGACATATATACTGTGCCAAAGCCCGACCTAACAACCTTTTATTACAGCACTACACTACATTTATTAAGAGTAAAGTGTAACTTTCATGCCTTATGGAAATATTAAACAGGGAGTTGTTGATGTATTTCATGCCTTGTGGAAATAACACTCTGGAAGGAGTTGGTGGTATATAGACTTCAGGTCTGGTGAAAATAATAAAAAGTGGGATTGTGATATACTATACTTCATGACTCAAGGTAATAAGAGCATAATAGAGTTTAGTGTAAGAGATTTTAGCTGCTTTGATTCAAAGGATAGTCTTTATGAGAATCTTTGAGATGTGGGGAATAAGGGGTTGTAACATCATATCAATACTAGTTATTTAAAGGTGCGGAACATCTCTAAACTCCTACTAAAAATGCCAAATGTGTAATACTTAGTGCAATGTAATATATAAAAGTAAGTGAGAACCGAAACGTAGGCCTAAAACGAACAATCCAAGGACAAATGGCAACATACGAACAATAAAGAAACAAAAACATAATCTCAAAACATGCGATAAACATATATCTAAGATATATTTGTCGATTTTTTAATGTTTAAATGAAAATTGCTGAAATAGAAAGATATTGGTACGAGAAAAAATACACCAGAAACAAAAGATATAACTCCAAACTGAATGAGTGTTGTTCATAACATGATCGAATATGGCAGCACTGAGTAAACATTAGACAACAGCACAACGAAATACAATTTTGAATAAAATGAAATACAGGTTAACCTAAAATTTGCTTGTATGGCACTCGGTATGTCCTTGGTACATAATTTGGCCTCCTATTTCGATATCTTTTGTAATGAGTACTTCTTTTTTGACTACTTTTGGATTACGGCTTCCCATATTGTTTGAATTAAATGCTGCTGATTTGAGGTTACTCCTTGAAACACGCGTACAGCATACCGAAATTTACTGTTTTTAATGCAACTTTTGTATTTATTGTATGTTAAAACACCACCAAGAATAATTTTCTATTTTTGAAGGTTATGCTGTTGGATACCAGTTTGAATTGTGTAACTATTTACAAGGAACATGTAATCAACAATGTGAATTTACGTTTGTCCATTCATGGGGGATATCGCTCTGCTCCATGCCAACTGACAGCTGCTGTGCTCCCCCGGAATATGGTTAGTATAATCGAGCTTATATTTGTGGATTTGGTAAATAACAAGTGAGCACATATTATCGGCTAATGGACTATATCGCAAGTGTTGTTTTATTATAAATTGACAAAAAATACGTCATTTACAAAAAAAGCAGAACTTTTTCTTGAATAAAGATTCCACTCCAAAAATATTATCTTCCCATGCGACACCTAATTGACCATCAACAACCCATTCAAACCACAAATGCAATGTTCAGTATCAGAGATTGTTATTTAACCATCCTTAAAGATTGAGCATTAGTTCTGAGAGCTTTTTCATGAAATCATATTATTTCATCTTTTAGCTTCAATCAATAAAGATACCAATCTCCATTGCTGTGAAACGGCATTAATCACTTTTAGAGCATCGACAGGGACTCTAATTTACATGTTAAATTTTATATTAGAAATTATTTGCTTGCAATAGTTTGTTTCAAGTTCGTAGATTTTTAATGAGCTTCTTTTTGTTCTTCTTCTGATTGTTAGAACCATTCTTAGAATAATCATTTGGCATTTTCTATCATTGAAAGCCATTTAAAACAAGTATCTCAAAAAGCAAATACTCTTTAAAGGTGAATTTTATTTTAGCGTCGACACTTTGAACAATAATTATTCTGCTGAATCCGACAGTATATTCTGTCATAGCTCTATACATATAATAAAAATTAAGAATTACCTGGATCGCTTCAAATGGCTTCTAATGCCTGTTCATGTAATGAAATGACCTCCATTGGTTCCATTAAATTAAGTGTTGGCACTGGTCGAATAAAAAGGTCAGATCTTCGAAAAGAAGCTTGCATTCATTCTATTTAAGAATTGCTTTTATATTTTTTCGTCCAAAATATATTTAGAAAATTATTATGCATACAAGAAGTGGCCTTTACAGAAAACAACATAGGAAGCCTAAGGACAGAACACTGGTCTTTCATAGCTTGGAACATTCATCTTAATGTATTTCAATGTTAGATATTTCTGAGCGTATCTTGCATAAATCCATGCAAATGCATTTGGAAATGAAAGGCTTTTATATCTGTATTATCTTCTTACGAGATTTGACGTGGGTGAAACGAATTCCGTGATGAACTCTTATTAAATCTATCCGTTAAACATAAAGTTAAGGATAAAAGAATAGAGAATAGGGTTATTTATAGTATAAAAATAATTAAACCAGAGATTAGGCAAAAAAACAAAAAAAAAAGCTTCGGAATCGTTTTCCGCTAAACCGATAAACTGACAGGCGTAGAAACCGAACTATCCAATTAAAGAAATATACAAAGTAGTGAAGTTCAATTAAGGCGTTTAGTACTTTGTTATTAAATGAAATACTAGTAGATGTTAAATTTCATATACAATTGTATAACATATTATTCAGTTGCAAGGTTAAGAGCATTGCAGCCGACGACAACATTACCGCCCACCACAACAACCACGACAACAATACCACCAGAAGTTATGCAGAACGAAGAACCATTAAGCATTGATTCCCTGATGGCAATGGACCAACCATACCAGGACATACCAAACACCATACATAGAGGTAATAATAGTCTCAGTTATTTCAATAGAAAATACCGACAAACATATATATTTGCTATTATTTCAGAATTAATATTATGTGGAGAAAAGTAGAATGTAATCAAATAACATGAGACACGATATAACACATCCCCAAGTTAGGTGTTCTGAATACACGTACCCTCACTCGAGGGAACGTACGTTGACTCAGAACACCTGACTTGGGAGGATTTATTTAACCATTCTTTGAAAATTATAAAATGAAATGGAGTGCCATATAGCTGTTTCGAAAAACAAACTGTGGCTCATATTAAAGCGATTCAACCATTATAAAAAAAAAATAAACTATTTAGAGATATGAAAAACCCAGGCACAAGAACTGTATCAAACGAAAAATAATATGTTATGTAAAAAAAGTTAAAATGTGTAATCATATCAGAGATCTATTTATATGACTCCCAATAATGGACCCAAATGATCTGTAGTATGTTTAATCATCAATATGTTGAACTCGTGCATTGGGTTAAAGTAAAGCTTAAAACTGTTCATAAACAACACGATTTAGATATTATGAATGGTTGATATTAGTAAAGGATACCAACTGAAAGCCTTAAAATATTTTTTCATTTGCTTTAAGTAAAAGATTTTTTTTATTTCTTCTTTATTTGAGCAATAACTTCTTTTTCATTTGCTTTAGGTAATGGAATTTTTTCGCTTTCTTCGTTATTTGAGCAATAACACCTTTAATGTTTTGTACGTAAATCAATAATTAATATACATAACTGAAAAAGTACACCGTTAATTGGCTGTATACTTGTGAATTGTCGGGGTTTTGTGATATTGAAAGTGTTGGATTTTTCTTGTTTGAGGGGGACCAGACAGAAAAATCTTATCGATGTTAAAGATACATTTCATAAAAGATTGGAGTACCTACCGGGTATATTCTACGTCATACCTCCTTTTCTTTTTGATATATTTATATATATATATATTCCTTACTATCAAAGTATTGTTATTCTTTCTCTCATCAGATTCTAACTGCGGAATTCCGTCGATTCCCCATAGATCTAAACGTATAATTGGAGGAACCAATGCCCCACGTGGGTCCTGGCCATGGCAAGTGGCACTGCGTTTTATGACTGGTATATACATGTGTGGTGGTGCTCTTATCAACGAAAGATGGGTTGTTACTGCAGCACATTGTTTGAAAGGGTAAGATCACAATTTTTCAAATTTCAGATCACCGATTCAGATACTGTCTTTTTCTGTTGTTAATATGCATGTTTTTAGATAAAGTATCTAAAAGTTATTGGCAACCAGTTTTGTGTACTCCTTCTCTGTATGAAGCAAAGTCTCAGTTTCAAACAAGTTCTTTACTTTTTAATTAAATTGTACAGGTATTGCATTCATGTGGAATTTTTTCTGATGAATTTTATGTTATTTTGAAGGTTTTTGTTTGTGTGATAGTATCATTTTTTTGTTATTTTTTCCTTTCATTTATCTGTTTCTTTATAGTTGGTATAATCAACCATCCAGGTGGAGAGTATCAGTTGGATTACATTATCTCTACAATGGGGATTCTGGTACTGACATACCAATCAGTAGAATTATAAGGGTAAGTTGGATTACATTATCTCTGTAATTGGGATTCTGGTACTGACATACCAATCAGTAGAATTATAAGGGTAAGTTGGATTACATTATCTGTACAACGGGGATTCTGGTACGGACATACAAATCAGTAGAATTATAAGAGTAAGTTGGATTACATTATCTCTATAATCGGGATTCTGTAACTGATATACCAATCAGTAGAATTATAAGGGTAAGTTGGATTACATTATCTCTACAATGGGTATTCTGGTACAGACATACCAGTCAGTAGAATTATAAGAGTAAGTTGGATTACATTATCTCTACAATGGGGATTCTGGTACTGATATACCAATCAGTATAATTATAAGGGTAAGTTGGATTACATTATCTTTACAATGGGGATTCTGGTACTGATATACCAATCAGTAGAATTATAAGGGTGAGATGGATTAAATTATCTCTACAATAGGGATTCTGGTACTGATATACCAATCAGTAGAATTATAAGAGTAAGTTTGATAACATTATATCTACAATGGGAATACCAATCAGTAGAATTATAAGGGTAATTTGGATTACATTATCTCTACAATCGGAATTCTTGTACTGATATACCAATCAGTAGAATTATAAGGGTGAGTTAGATTACATTATCTCTACAATGGGGATTCTGGTACTGGTATACCAATCAGTAGAATTATAGGTTGAGTTGGATTAAATTATCTCTACAATGGGGATTCTGGTACTGATACACTATCTCTAAAATGGGGATTCTGGTACGGACATACCAATCAGTAGAATTATACAGGTAAGTTGGATTACATTATCTCTACAATTGGGATTCTGGCACTGACATACCAATCAGTAGAATTATAAGGGTAAGTTGGATTATATTATCTCTACAATGGGAATTCTGGTACTGACATACCAGTCAGTAGAATTATAAGGGTGAGTTGGATTACATTATCTCTACAACGGGGATCCTGGGACTGACATACCAATCAGTAGAATTATAAGGATGGGTTTAACTTGTACTGGAAGGGTAGTCAAGGGGATAAACATAAGTGATGCAACGATTATTTGGTTTGTCTATTAACAATGATAACTTCATCTTTGAACTATCAGGGGAAATGATTTAAAATGCAGAAACTCGAATATGTTTTAAAAACCCGATATATGAACCTATTCACAGCAGACAAAAATTGAATACTGAAGATACTTTAAATTTAATATCTTAGGATACTTATTTCAATGACTTATGTCTCTTCCAAACAAATCAATTGGAAAACGAATGACCGAAGGGTGAATAAAAGCTAATAGGAAACAAATAAACAATAGGATATAAAGCGAAAAGCCAAAATCAACCAAGGACAGGACTTGGCACTGTTGACAAACTCCTTTGTTTAATAAAACTTTCCTGGATTTTAACTGAAAGTTTCTTTTTTTTCTATATGACAAGCAGTGGAAAACTGGTCTACTGGGCTAGTGAATGCCCTAGGGACTCACAGCAAAAGCATCAGCTCATTGGTGTGAAATGATTAAATACCACCGATGGCCATTTCAACTGATGTCTCTTCCGTGATAAAATAAGTCAAAATATTTAAAAGATTTAGTAGATCCATAACCAAACATATTCCATAATTAATACACTACACACATGCAAAGCTGCTAGTTCGGCTAGTTTTTGTTGTTTTAACCTGGGTATCCGTGGGGGAAATGATGAACAGGGCCGGCAGCCTGAAGATGGCCTCTAACAGAGTAGGTCATTTATTTGGAGCATCCTTCTTACAATTTCCAGAAGTGTTTATCTGGCAACAAGGCACATGTGCCGAGTTTCAAAGCGACAACATCGAAAATCCCTCTATGCCAGATCAAAAGGAATACACCCAACAATATTTATGTAATTATAGAAATCATAATAAAGTTAAGGTAATAGGTACGTAAATAGCAATGTTTCCGGATTTCAGTAAAATTTTACATGCAAGTGCATCAAATAGAGCTGGATATCAAAGAGAAATAAAATCAGTTTAAGCTATTTTAATGTGATTATAAAAAATCAATCAGCTATGCTGTATTCATATAGAATCTATGTAAAACATACCGAGAAATAGTATAACAATCGTCTTAAAATTGCGCTTTTATCCAAACGTATCCTACAATTTTTCTGCAAAGTGAAATGTTTAAAAAAAAATGTATGTAAAACATACCGAGAAAAAAATGTATGTAAATCATACCGAGAAATAGTAAAACAATCGTCTTAAAATTGCCCTTTTATCAAAACGTATCCTACAATTTTTCTGCAAAGAGAAATGTTTAAAAAAAAATTAATGATGTAATTTTTATATAGGTTATATAGGGTCACCGAATTAATTTTGCCGGTAGAATTGTTCAATATAGTAAGCACGCCAAAAATTGATTTCTCTCGATAAAACCCGCCGCAAAATAGCGACGTCGTCGATAAAAGTTTTAATTTTAGGCGTTATTTGAAAGATGAACCTCTATTCAGCGATCTATACCACGAAAACGAACTCGGTGACCGTATCAAAAAAATATATCAATAAAATAGAAATTTCTTTCGCAACATAATATCAATTTTTCGGAAAAATTGTAGGATACAGTTTGAAACGACGATAATTTAAAGTGAAAATTCAAATAATGGGCGCTCATTCTAGAGCAAATTCATAACATTCACCGAAAGAGGCACTGATTTACGTACCTCTCACCTTAATGGAACATGAATGAAATATGCTCATATTTCGACCCTTGGCTGGGGCTTTGTGAAAACATGCTACAAATTTTTGAAAAAAAAAATGAAATGAATAAAATCTACAGTTAACAAAGGGGTAGATTCACTAAGTTTATATTTTGCCCCGTACTTCATGAAAAATTGAAGTCATTAATGGACCATCATTAAGCGATTATTTCCCAAGAAAAAATACTACAGATTTTTAAAAATTCACTGAGAAGTTGGAAGTGTTGCAGCATTTTTTTTTCGGTCCTCAAACATAGAGCACATTCTTCGGCAACCAAAATATTTTGACAGTCAACAGTGTTATGCAAGAGATGTACGTACACAAAATATTTAGGTTGTCGACGAGTGTTCTCTTTATGAAAAATGAGGCGTTTTTCTCAAATTTTATCAATATTTGTTATCCTCGGCTTTTTTAGCCCGATTATTTGGAACGTTTTAGTGAAGTAAATTCTTTAAGAGATTTGGACTCTATAACAAAACACATTAGACTATTTACCAGTGCCTTCGGAAAAATGAAAGGATATGGAGTGAATGTACATGTGACAAAAACGCACACGATACATAGAAAACTCCAGTTTATCAAGGACATTATTTTGTTTTACTCTACTTGAAATTTTTGGACCGATTTTTTAGGGTTAGTGAACGTTCTCCTTTAAACGATTTTAAAAAATGCGTCGTGAGTTTTGAATGCAAATGTAGCGCTTCGGAATTGTTTCATAGGCATCTAGTATAGCCAAATTAAATTTCATATTTGGATTTCTCATTGATATAGCTTGTTTTATTGTAGTAATTATGAATTGTTCACCCCTTTAACCTTTTTATATCATTGCATGCTGGTATTTTTATATAGCATCCGAAATACAGAGTTGATCAGAGAGAGACTGTAGAAGAAAACGAAACAGTACCTATTCACAAGCAGTATGCCCACGATATCGCTTTGGTAGAATTATCAGAGCCCGTTGATACATCTTCACCATATATAAACACAATTTGCCTGCCTTTGAATGACGATCCTCGCTCCCAAGCAAACCATCTTAAAAGAAATGATCCCGACTCGAGTGTTAACCGGGAACCTTCTGTTGATCAGTATATAAAACAAATGCTAGAACCCAGTAATGTTCTTCCTCAGTCAGACTTGTTTAACCATATTCGACTAAAGAGACATCTGAGCAACAGTGTGGAACTGTTTGATGTGGAGAATTCAGATCAGTGTTGGGTAACAGGATGGGGAGATACTAATGGTAAGTTAATAGAGGTTGTCGGATATGATCAGCAATCTGGAAAATCAAATGCAATATAATTATTTCCTTTAGTTGTCCCCAGCATTGTTACTTAAATGAATTTGGTTAGTTTTATTTTCTTTAATTTTCTATCGAAGTATTCTCTTTGAACAAAAGAGAAAAATCAGTAAATTTCAACATTCTTTAGCTTTTCTTGGATTATTTTTATTCATATTTGTTCTCTAAATTCAAATGAAAAGTATCAATGGCGACTTTCATGGCATCTAGTTCCTATCGTTGTTTATGTTTGTCTTTTGTATTTTTATTGTGGGTTTTTTCTTGTGCAATTCCTATTTACTTTGTGGCATGTGGCTATGTTTTTCGGCCATTGTAGGTGTTTCCTGTTATCTTTTTTATTCCATCTAAAATTTGAGATAATTCGGGTGTTCATGTTGACCCGATTGACCTACCAAAATGTTGACAAAAATTATTTATGTAGATTATTGTTTAATCAACATTTATTAGGTTACCATGCAGAAGAGGAAAAACTTTTTTTTATCTGTTGCATTATTACTGTTTGTTTTTGTTTATTGTTTTTGTTTTTGTTTTGTTTTGTTTTTGTTTTTGTTTTTTTTTTTTGTTTTTTTGTTTTTTGTTTTTTTTTTGTGAGTGTGAACATCCCTGTTTTGTTATGGGAAATGATATATAAAATAGAGACAAATCAAATTGTTACGAGTTCTTAAAAACTATGTTTTATTTCTTATTTTCTCGAATGTGTACTATAAAAAAAATTTGCCCTTTCATTTTATTCATTTCAGAAGAAATAAAATGTTATTTTACAACAATATAGTCTCTTGAAAATAACCACTCTAAATTGTTAAATTTATAGCGAGTGATTAGCTCTTCATTTTGAACAATGGTGTCTAAAACATAATGAAAAAAATATAAAATGTTAGATTTTTGCAAGGGAGGTCAATCTTTGTGAAGAATTTGCAAAGGGCATATATCGGAAAAACGAATATAATAACCATTTTAAGCATAATATAAGCATATAATCCAGCAATTTGACTTCTACACACAAAACTCAATTTAAAAAAAAATGTAAGGTGGGTTTTTTTCTAATTTTGTTATATATATATATATATATATATATATATATATATATATCTTTGATATCACTCTATTCCAAATTGTTGGTAAAATGCAAATGACTAAGTTTAGACCAAGAAGTGTTTAATACCGATCATAAAATTTTCCGGCAGCCTATACTGTTCAAAACCCCAATTTTTTCAGTTCAAACTATTATCGAGTGAATTCCGCTCAAACCGGTGCTATGGGCTGTTTTGTTGAAGGCCTCATGGTGACTTCGATATGAAGAACAATGAAAGCGTTGTTCCATTTGCTTAATCTCACCATGTATTTATATAGATTTTGTCCCATGTACATTTACTCAATATCTCTTTATTTGTTTATTAAACTTTATTATATACTTTATGCCTATACTTTCACACATGTTCATATAACATAAATGGTGAATAAAAGGATATGGAGTAAATGCACAAAGTCTCTACAAATACATGGTAAAAATCNTATATATATATCTTTGGCGTAAACAATATTTTATTAGATAAACAGATATATGTATATAACAATACAAGTAGATAAATCGTGGATTGGAAAACAGGTGTAGAACACCTTTACAAATTCCTCTCCACGATATCTTTGATATCACTCTATTCCCAATTGTTGGTAAAATTCAAATGACTAAGTTTAGACCAAGAAGTGGATCATAATTGAGATAAATTTTCCGGCAGCCTATACTGTTCAAAACACCGATTTTTTCAGTTCAAACTATTATCGAGTGAATTCCGCTCAAACCGGTGCTATGGGCTGTTTTGTTGAAGGCCTCATGGTGACTTCGATATGAAGAACAATGAAAGCGTTGTTCCATTTGCTTAATCTCACCATGTATTTATAGAGATTTTGTCCCATGTACATTTACTCAATATCCCTTTACTTGTTTATTAAACTTTATTATATACTTTATGCCTATACTTTCACACATGTTCATATAACATAAATGGTGAATAAAAGGATATGGAGTAAATGCACATGAGACAAAGTCTCTACGAATACATGGTAAAAATCAATCAAAGGAACAACGCTTTTATTATTGTTCCTCATCCTGAAGTCACCATGAGGCCTTCAACAATGAGCTTTGCTCATACCTCATAGTAAGTTCAAGACGGCCCCCAGCACCGGTTTAAGCTAACTTAAACTGTCGAGCAATGCTACATTCATTTCTTCATTGGTCATGGGTGCGGGATTGTTAACAAACATCAATTAAACTGGCAAAGTGCTCTTACAATCACTGTCATCCTAAGTTTGCATTTTAAAATAATTTTATATAAAATACAATTTGAAAAACAACGAAATCGATACCTAGACGGACCAAATATGAGGAAATTAATAGAACATCTTTAGGAACCCTAAACAGAAAACGCAGCCGTAAAAAATCAAAAATTGCTGAAAGTATGTATCAACTTAATTGCAAAGTATATATTTATAAAATACTGTAAACTGGTGGTGGAAATTTTTTAGGTTCACCCAGGTCTACCCTTCTCAAAAGTAAATAACCAAATAAAACCCTTTTATTTTGTGAATATTACTTTAGAATTACGACTTATTGCAACTTACCTTTTGTAGAGGACGACACCGATGCTACATTACGTCAGGTCCATGGTCATGTAATCAGTAATACAAAATGCAGCGAATACTGGAAGACTGATATGGATTCTGATATGATATGTTTTGGTGATGGTACTTATGGTCCTTGTTCTGTAAGTTTAAGTATATTTATCGTATACAAATTATGTGGTTGACATAAAACTTCAGATGTTGTAAATCATTTTTATTATATTTTGACAACATACAAGTAATAAACTTCACAAAGAAATTACTGCAATTGGCTATTTCTACAACTTATATATCTTCAATGCAAATCAAATGAAAACATTTGGGTGACCATAAACTACAGAATAACAACAAATCATCCGTATGTTACCATTATAAAGTCTTCAGATACAATGGATATATCTCCTATTCGGATTTACGTAGATATACAGGTGACAATACCCGTTATGGCTGTATTATATTTTTACACTTTCAATGTGGCTAATGTATCATTCTCATATCGTGTGAACTTCATTAATCATGTTAGTGATGATAATCATCTTTTGTTCTATGATTAAAAGTTTATTAATTGTATTGTTTTGGGAAACTAATCAGGAAGTCACTTGTATCTGCACTCAAGAGACATAAGTTGTCGAAATGCACATATGCAGAAAATGAATTCACACACACAATAACTTCGGTATTAAGATATTTGTACTTTCGAGCGTGTACCAAAATCACAAATTAATAAAATGTAAAACTAGAGCTTGGTTCGCATGAATTTCCATAAAGATAAGCCCTGGAATAAAAATAGGGATACTTAATTAAATGCACATTCTAAATAATTTGACAAATAAGTACATCGCTGTATGTGTCCTTATAAAAATGGCTTTTAACTGTGTTTACCACTAAGCTTATTGCATTACAAAAAAGTGAACATAACTGCAAAATGTTCCCGAATTGAAATCTAGAGACAAAAACGCCTTGAAATAAGCCTGGGTTAAGATTGGATGTTGCAAGCAAGCAAACAACATCACAGTAATGACGAATGATTGAAAAACAAAATACACTCTTTACATAGAAATATAGTAGCAGAACAAACAGTGCATAAGCCAAAAGAAACCATGTAAGCCATCACAGAGACACCAGGCAGTAAAAATGAGAGCTGGATTCATCGTCCCTAAAATGCCATGTGAGCTTTTGCCATCACTTTGCGTCCGTCATCTGTCGTCCGTCGTCCGTCAACAATTTCAAAAATCTTCTCCTCTGAAACTACTGAGCCAATTGTAACCAAACTTGGCCTGAAGCATCACCAGGGTATTCAGTTTCAAAATTGTGTTCGATTAGTCCGAAGACCTAACAACATTGGATGCTGTTACTAAAAATAGAACATAGGGGTAAATTGCTGTTTTTTGCAAATGACTCGAAAACCGTTACAGATATCAAAAATCTGACTTGTAGTAAAAGTGATCAGTATAGCAAGATGTACATGCCCTGCAATTTTGAAGAAAATCTGAAAACCCGTCTTGGAGTTATTGCCCTTTTTCCGTAAAATTTTTAAAATGTGTGCATTTTTTATTTTTTATTTCAAAAAGTGTAACAGAAAGAGGTCAAGTGTAAATTGCAAAAAGGTTCAGCATATCAAGATCGACGACCTACCCTGGAATTTTGAAGAAAACCCTTGTAGGAGTTATTGCCCTTTTTTCATGGAATTTTATTTTCAACACTATAGAAGATGAAGGTTAAGTGTAAATTGATAAAATGTTTGCCCTACTGTGTGGACTTCAAAACTGGTGTTGAAAATTGTTCGTTGACCACCATTTTCAAAATGGCCGCCATAAAAGGAGGGAAAATTCAACATTGTCCGATTTCAATGAAATTTGGTTTCCAAATAGATATTAATGTTGGGACTTCTAAACCGGATTTGTAAATTGTTTGTTGACCACCATTTTCAAAATGGCCACAACAAAAGGCGGGAAAATTCAACATAGTTTGATTTCAATGAAATTTGGTTTCCAAATAGATATTGATGTCGTAACTTAAAAAATATGGTATTGAAAATTGTCGTTGACTGCCATTTACAAAATGATGTCTCAACTTCAAAACTGGTGTTGAAAGTGGTCTGTGCAAGAACGTCTTTGTCAAAAAAGCCCAACAAAGAAATATAGTAAAACATGATCAGACTTGGAATACAGTTCAAGATATTGGTGGTGTTTGAACTACCAAAGTTTGAGGGACTGGAGTTGAACTGTATAACTTACAATGTGAGCTTGATTGTGGCAGCTTTAAACCAGGTGAGCGATACAGGCTCCTGGGAGCCTCTGGTTTTATTGTGATTCTATGCACGTTTTCGGGCATTTATCGTAAAAAATTATAGCATTTTTTCACCAAAAATGATAGAAAATAAAAATAAAAACCCATTCGAATGTTTCTCTGATCACTATGCGATAAAAAGCCAATACAGGTAAAAGAATACTGATGCAGAGAACCTATAACTACGTGAAAGGCGCGCTGAATTTCATAATAGAGACACAGACGTGAATACTGTTAATATTTATATACTGTATGTTATTATTGATTTTATATAGCAACACCGTTACTATTCCGTATACAAAAAAACGGAATTTGAAAGAAACTTACGCACTATATTTCCGGCGGGTGCACGCAGCTCATTTGAGTGGGTTAATAGGATTGAAGCTCATTTAAGTCGCGTGACACCTATCGGATGGTTTTATTAATTCTCCAGCCTCTTCGAGGCTTTCGAATTAAAAAATCATCTGCCTGCCTTTGATTAGAACCCAGGATTTTTTTTATAATTACCTTATCATATTTATCATACGATTCATTGTATTTGCAGGGTGATTCTGGAAGCCCAATGTCATGCAAATACAACGGGCGATATTATTTAACTGGAATTGTATCATGGGGCACGGAAGGATGTGACAGACCAGGATATCCCAGTGTATTCACGAGAGTTACTTCTTATGTTGATTGGATCAAAAGACATACTGGTACCCGCTAGATTATCATCAGTGCTTGGTTACAGTTATTAGATTCCATGATTCTCTCAGGGAATGGCAATCTTATAGCGTTGGTCTCACACTCTGTTAAGTTTAGGGCATTTGTTTCTTGTTAATATAATTTAAGTTGAATGATATTGTTATTTATTTCAAATGAAGAATATAGTTTTAAAACGTGTGTATGTATAAGAAAAATCATTTTACGCTCACTACACGTTTTGTGAAAAAAAAGTATTTTAAACAATAAACAAGTTAGTATGAACTAACATGTGAAATAGTATTTGTATATTTTGCTTTTTTTGTGACAACACACAGCTTCTAACTGTAAGTGGCTAATAAAAAGGGTTATTTTGAACTTGTTATTATTACACTAGATTAAAATAACTAACATGTGATCTCGATCTATTTCTAAGCATTCCCTATAGATAATTATTGAAATAAAGATATCTCGAACTTAAATCTTAAACCATTTGTTTATTGAAGCGTTGCTTTAAAAGGCAAAATTGTAGATAACCTTATATACCGCATAAGTAAAAAAAGCAAATTATCAAAGGAGAAACGAAACAAAAGAAAAGGAATTTCGGGGGAAATTCTTCAAAATCAAAGAATGGTATATGATACAGGGAAAAGTAAATTATGTTCATGTTTTTGCATTCATCAGACCAAATTACAAAAAGAATAAAATGTGTTGCGCACTATTAATTCGTTTGCACAACTGATTGATATACAGGGTACTTTTTCGACAATATGCCTCCTCACGACAGAAAAATTGAAACAAGTTGTAAATGCATGATATTTAATATGAAATAAAATAAGAAGTAGGCTGAATAAACTAGCCCATAATTAATATGACTGTTCTAAATTGTTGGACAAAAATGTCACTAATGCAAAAGGATACAGGAGATATGAATCATTAGCTGAAAATAAAATTTTCAATACATGTTCCAATCTTTAAGATTTGTGAGTCTGCAATATTTCTGTGTTACTCTTGCTAATACCATGTTTTTTCATATTTTCGGAAAAATTGTTCCTTCGTTAAAAAATGTTTTACAATCAGTTTCTTATTATTATTTTGATACAATTGTTGGTGAATGGCAATGGTGTTGTTTTCTTATTGCCGTAATGTAAAATTTATTAAATTTCGATGTCAGCCTAAGAAAACAATAACCGGCTAAAATTATTGAAAATTATAGAAGAAATTTGACTGTTAAGCTGTTTTTAACAGTACAACTATTATGAAAATTTTACAAAAATTAGTTCTTCTGAATTTCTTTACTCGGTCCGTTTCGATATGGAATTTCCAAATCGCGACTAACTATGTCCCATGACTGTAAATCTAAAAAGAAATAATACACCTGTCTTTTCACATGTTCCATTGGCGGATCCAAAGGGGGGTTCCGGGGTTTGAACCCCCTTTTTTCAGACAATCATGTATTTATTTTATGAAAATCCTGAAGTTCTACTAAGAAATACCCTTACAAAATATCGAGCCTCGCTCCGCGAATTTTTCTTTCATTTCTAATAGGACCCCCCTCCCTTTCAAATTATCTGGATCCGCGCCTGTGTTCCTATCAATAATCTAGTCTCATAAGCTCATTATGATATACGATTCCAAGAAAAAAATAAGATGGTCCATGAAGGAGGGGGGATAACGTAACTTTATATTGTCACGGGTGCGCGGGCAGTAAATTTAAAACCCTCTCCATTCATATTTATTTTGCCAAGGTGAAAAAGGAAACCTTTTCACATTCATGCATGTTTTCAACTATTTATAATTATTCCTGAACAGTGTAAAGATCATATTGATAATGTTATTTTGTTTATCTGAAGATACTTTATACAGTTATAATTCTTATATGATTTGCATAATAGGAAATACGCTGATATGATTGGTTGAATTTACTTCCAGAAGTAGTTTCTGAAGTCGTTTATTTTTCGATAGACGACTTTGACCGAACTACATTTAAGTTCACCCTATAAATTCATACGCCGAGTGAATCAAATTGAACAAAAAACGTGTGACTGGCATTATGAAAGTAAGAGTTTAATTACTTATCATCAAATTAAAAGAATTATAAGGATTAAACACCGTTTGAAAGGAATATATAGGAGTATAAACGGGACCAAGTCACTCACATATCATAAAAGTCCTTCAGACTTTAATTTGTTTGTGAGTGAATTGGTCCCGTTTATACTCCAATAAATTCCTTTAAAACGGTGTTTAATCCTATATAATATTACATGTTGAAATTTGCAACATAATGATATGTCCAAAGAAGAAATTTAGACTTAGTGTAATATTTCATCTGATAATTCTGGACCTTATCATACATTTACCACCGAAAAAAAGGTGACCCTTTTGGGCCGCACATCCCTACGTGCCTACCTTTACATAGGAATAACCTTCCCCCGGTGATAACATGGTAAAACAAAATAAGACCGGATGTGTCAATAGAGTCGTCTTCTCATACTATGCAATATGAAAAAAGTCTTTGCAATTTTAATTTCAATCTAGTACTTTTCAGGATGTAAAATAAAAACCTCTGAATTGTCGCTATTCATCACATCTTTGTAATATTAGTTTTTTCAGTCATGTCGTTGCCATTACTTGTATTGTTACATATTCATAACTATCCCAAACAAAAAATTTAAGATTACTGTTTAATGCTGTTGAGATGAAGTTTAGACAGTTTAATCAGATACTTTACTTGAATTGATATAAGAAAGCTAACAGGAAACACCTACAATGGCCGTAAACCACAATCACATGCCACAATCCACCAGGGAACCGCACGAGAAAAACAATAAAATGACAAAAGACAAACATGGACAACGAATAAATGAATTCTGTACAAACATAGTAAGACTTACTTCAAAATATAAGGATTTTTTAGTCGGAACGAACGAGAAGTCTTCTCAAAAATCTTCTTAGACATCCCGCATTGAAATCAAAACTTTCAGTTTTCCTTTTGAAATAATGATTATTCCTATCGGGTAGAAATTATTTTCCTCTCCCCGCCTGTTTTTTTCTTGCAAAGAGTCATTCGAATAAAACTTTCTACGCATCTTGATTAATTTTTTAGTTTGTATTTTTTGAAACTGGTTT
>MJUU01010514.1:0-26017 GCA_002080025.1 Modiolus philippinarum | reverse complement strand
AAAATTAGCCACCGCGTAAATTCCGCTGCACATATAAATGCATTACATATAAACCAATAGAACGCGAACTTTAAACACAGCGAATACTTCACTGCCTCGTTCTTGACCAAAATCGCGAATAAAAGCCGACGCGAACATAACCTGATATACGGTATTTTGCCAAGTTGAAAAGGGAGACCCTTTCATATATTTTATGAAATTTTGCTACCTATTCATATATTTTTGTGAAGTATAAAGATCATATCATTTGCTTATCTAAAGATTAATTTTGCGGTTATATATTGGATGTTGAAATTCGCAACCCTATGATATGTCAGAAGTGGAAATTCAGACCTATTGATATATTTCTTCTGATATTTCTTAACCTTATCATATATTGAAGACCTGAAAAAAAACAGACCCTTTTGGGCTGTACCTACCTTTATATAGGAAGTTATCCCCTCCTTTTCCCCGTGCAGAAAATACGAAAATAACTCTTTAATCAATAGACAATAATATATCTAGTGTAACTGGTGAAGGAGACTTTCGAAAATATTTTAAAGACTTTCTTCACTAGTGGTGTCAATCAGATGTGTATTTTAAAACTTTGAAAGAATATTCAAGGTCTTAAAATTCTGATTTCTCATCAACACACTTTATACTATTTACACATCTATGAATATTCACAACTCAGATATCTATACTCTTGATCATAAATATGGAATTTTTTTTGTTAAGAATGCCCGAGATATTTAAAGGCTGATTGTTTTCAAGAATTCAAATTATCCCTTTAAAATCGCTGAAATTTCTCTAAAAGCATTTTTGTACAAAAAGTTGATTTCAGAACGGGTTGAAGGAGTGGTCTGACCGATTCGTAGAATCAGAGACTTTCGTTCTTCACAGTTAGAAAACAATGTTTACAGCAAAATATTATACTTTCATCAACATACTTTTGTGCATAATGCTTCCAAACTGCAAATTTTGACGCAGAAAATACGAATATGCCGTATTTATGACCAAGAGTTTATAAGGCAATGCAACACTATTTGACAAGATACAAAGTTATTTTGCTAGGCCATGAACATTTTACGTTATGAAGAACCAAAACGATACCAAATACAAATACACACACGGGCTGGCATCAATAACATGCATTTAGAAGGAATGTATTTCTTATCATTCAAAGCATGTATAAGAAAGTCCTTGATCAAGACTTTCAGTACAACTTCAGACTGGTTCTGAGGCAGGTGGAGACTTTCAGCACTAAATTGTACTGCTCGAGACAGGTCAAAACTCTTTCAGTACTAAATGAGACTGGTCGAGACAGGTCGAGACTTTTCAATTACAGGTTCATACTTGTCGAGACTCTTTCAGTAAAAGTTATTATTAGTCGAGACAAGTCGAACCTGGTGCTGAACCCGGGGGGGGGGTGTAACTTCCATTATTATGGTATACGGGGATGTGCCAAAAATTCGGGTATGGTTTTTTGCATGGAATATATGAATTTGGGTGTGCTTTCAGACCAATTGTGTATAAATTTGCATATAGAAAAATTAATTTATAAAAATTTTGGTAGCATAAAACACAAAAATGGCAATTTTTTTTATGAGACAACAGAATTTTTGTGATTTATTTTCTTTAAATGTACAATATTTCACGTATTTAATGCTTTTGTTTAATTTTTTTATAAATTTTCATGTCAAACCAATGGTATTTAAATATATTCGGGTGCTAAATTTAGTGTTGTTATATAGATTTGGGGTATGTTTTACGTACATGAGTATATAGATTCGGGGCATGTTTTCGAGATCGATTTGGCACATCCCTACCCAAAAATATACCAAGTTACCCCACCCCCCCCTACCCCCACCCCCCGGGGTGCTGAATCAGACTTTGGTCGAGAATACATTATTAATTTTAAGAAGGGTTGAGACTTTTCAGTCCTATTTAGTACAAATGGTGCTCGTTTCAAACTTTCAGTATGAAAAAGAAAGGAAATGGGGTAAATGTCAAGGAGACAACATCCCATCTCCAGATTAAAACGACCAATGTTTTGTAGTGATTGAAGTAGTATTTTATGATATAGCATTTATATATCTAGTTTTAAATCAAACTACTGATATGAAAACATTGGTCTCAAAACTTTGTGAAACTTTGGAAAATTGGATACATAGACATGTTCTGCCGGCGGCCACGGTAAGCAAATCACTTATTTGAAATGTACACTTCTGCGTGCAGTCTTATCAATAACTTGGTTGTTCATTGAACTAACCTGAATTCCAAAGGAAATAAAGTGAAAGAATTTGAACTGCGCCCAAATGAAAGGACAAGTCGGGTTTATTGGTAAATGTTTTAACCATTTCTGGCTTTTATAGTACGTCGTTCTTAATTAACAAACTCGCTCAAACTACATATATCGGAACGACACCTGTTCGATAAAAGAACTCCCATAAGAATTAAAGTATCTTACAAAAATGAAAAATTTAATCGTCGATCAGTGTAAATTAAGATACCTAAATTCAAGTTAGTATTTCAAGCTGCTATAAATAAAAAAAAATCTGTTTGTTACGGGATGACAAAACGGGATGACAAAATGACGAACAAATGTAAAACTATGCGACCATCAACTTTGTAGAGGAGGAATAAGAATCGTTGATTGAATGTAGACCGTATAACACCCTAATTGTGTAACTGTACTGGAAATATTCTTTCCAAAGTATAGAGAGTTTTTTACTTAACCAAATGTTGCAATAAATGAATAGCTACAATAACTAAATATCGAAGTTACTGTGAATTTATTTTCTGCATATGCGCATTTCGACAACTTATGTCTCCACCTAAATGTTTGGAAGGCAATTAACTCAAAGATATTCAAAAACTGGTAGAGAACAAATAATCAATATGATCTAAATGTAAAGCCAAAATGAACTAAGGACAGGGCTTTGCATGAGGGAGATACTCCTTAGTTTCAACAAAATTTACAAAAATTTAGATATTGCAAGGCTCCAACTAGAATCGGATATACAAGTATTGATGAATTATGTCAGTTGTCATTTTGTTCTTTTTAACATGTACCAAATAGAGACTTTTTCAATTTAAATTAGTGCCATACCATATTTCTTTTAAAATAGAAACATTTTAATCCTTGACATTCATGCAGTTATATCCAGAATCTTACTCAACAAAATGTTTATACAAGTATAATTCGGATCATAACGGGATATAGCAGGATCTGAATTTCTCACAGTAGTTTTGTAGCAAGAGGATTCTAAATCCTTGTACCTGCAAAGTTACTGTAAATTCAGTTTCTGCAGACAGCCATGACGACAACGTGTGTCTCTTCAATGAAGACCATGTCAACACATTTAGAAGATAAGTATAAAAGCTGATATAGTTACTGTGAATTTAGTTTCTGCATATGCACATTTCGACAACTTATGTCTCCTCAGTGCAGATCAAGTCAAAATATTTGGAAGTCCATAAACCAAAATGTGTGTAAAAGCTGATAGAGAACAAAAACCAAAAGGATCTACAAATCAGCTAATTACAGGGCAGAAAATACGATATTTATGAAGAAAGAGGAGTAACTCTATAACCAATAGCCAATAATTATTGGAGGAGATTCCCAAAAATATTGTAAAGAGACTTGTCAATCAGATGTGTATTCTAAGTCAAAGTCTAAAATTCTGATCTCTCATCAAAACTTTTTATACTCTTTACACATCTATGAATATTCACAACTCAAATATCTATTATATAAGGCAATGCAACGCTGCTTGATGAAGATACAAAAACATTTTGCTTGGCCATGAAGATTTTTATATATGAAGAACCATGCCGATTCCAACTACAAATACACACAGGATGGCATCAATAACATGCATCGATCGACATTTTTTTTTGTTGGGTTGATAATTCCCCAGACAGTCGGTATTCCAGTGGTAACTAATGTAATTGTGAATCTAAACTTTCCGACTTGTTTCTTGGTCCCTATGAAGCCATTAATATGTATACACAAAACTTTTTTTAGATGACAGGTGAAAAAATAGCCTGCTGAATTATTTATTTAAATGTTTTTCATGTGCCGATTTTGTTTTTACTCACTCGTTCCTTTACAATGTATACTTACTTGGATAATAATTATTTATCTTTTCCTCTAAAAGAAGGAACTATGTTTTAGAATTTGAAGATTTTGCCTCAGGTCAGAATACTGAACAAAATATCTTTAATCATATAAATACACTTAAAACCAGATTATATACGAAACATGTACTGATTTCAATTCCCTATTGATAATTTCAACAAATTTGATATCAATTCCCTATTGATAATTTCAACAAATTCTGAGCAGTAGCACATTCTCCTGCATACAGATGAAAGGTATCTTATTTCCTACCATATGCTAGAACATCTACATGAACATATATTTACATTTATCGGCAATTTGCCATAGTCCTAATCCCTGATATTGTTAAAAATAACCCCATGAGGTGATGGCTTAGTTTCCCCATCTTGGTGGGTCCATCACAGTAATCATTGGGATATACCCCCTTCCTGATCATTAGTTCGCGGCGGTCGCCGTTAACACGTCTTCGCCACCTTGAACTTCTCATCAACAAGATTCCCAGCTAATTTTTCAGGTAGCTCAGCACTCTAAGTCCAAAAATACCTTCTTGGAGAAGCTGATATACTTTCGTTTGTGTTTGAGATGCACGTGATCTGATCATCGTCAAATTCGAATAAGTATGACAATTGAACCTTCATCAACATTTTGTGGTATGGACACCTACATTTGTATGAAGGTTCATTCGTCCGTTATCTAGATTCTAACCGCATCTTTTTTGTGCACTATTCCATATGATCATCCAAGATATATTTGGAAGAGTTGCAATATCAACCAGAGCATGCACGATATGCAACGAAAATAAGCTGGATATGTTCATTTTGATAACAAAACAAGAAAATCATGAAGGATCGTATATAATAGAAAGAATAAAGAAAACCAAATATATGGATGAGTGCAATGTTTACGTTATAAAAAATCGTTTGGACACTTGGATAATGTTTCATACATGCCCTCTAAAACATCAAGGAAAAGCTTATCACTTTCTTTTGTGATTAGGTTGTGACATCCAGCTGAGGTTTAGCAGAAGTTCATTTCGTAATAATAAGGCCTGTAAGAGTAAAAACTAGAGGTTGTCGGAACAACAGCTATCCCCGCACTCCCTGTTTGACACAGACAACAGTTGTTTTACACCCTGGGCGTAATTTTTGTCAATTTATTTTTTACAAAAAGAATTTAAGGGTATATGGTTGTTAGACAGAATTCTAAAATTAGAGTAATTACTGTCGGAAACGACAGTGATCCCCGCACTCCCTGTTTGACACAGAAAACAGTTATAGACCCTGAGCATAATTTTTCTTAACATTTTGAAATTAAATTGTTGATATTCACTATTTTTACTAAAAGGAATTCAATAATACATAGTTGTTAGGCAGCATTCCAAAAAATAAGTGGTCTTTGAGACTTTCAGGAATTTTACTTGACTTGGAATCAAATATTTGAAAATCCAATTGGTGAAAATGATTGCCCTAATCGAAACAAATCCTAACAGTATAGATGCTAGGCAGAATTCCAAACAAATAAGTGGTCTTTGAGACTTTCAGGAAATTTCCCAAATTTGGAATCAATTATTTTGGAAATCCAATTGGTGAAAATGATTGCCCTAATAGAAACAAATCCTAACGGTATGGTTGCTAGGAGGAATTCCAAAAAGTAAGTGGTTTTTGAGACTTTCAGGAAATTTACCAAAATTGGAATCAAATATTTTTGAAATCCAATTTGTGAAAATGATTGACCTTATCAAAACAAATGCTAAAAGTAAAGTTGGTAGGTAAAATTCCAAAAAGTAAGTGGTCTGTAAGACTTTCAGGATATTTACCAAATTTTGAATCACGTTTTTGAATTCTTAGTTTTCAGAATTTTGACTTTTTCCAAATACTTGCCAAAATATAAGATTATATCCCAAAATGTCCAAAAAATTCAGTCTTTGACATTTTCAGGAAATTTACCAAAGTTGGAACCAGAATCAAAATTCAATAAGCTTATTGCGCATCTACAGACTGAACGCAACAATTCTACAACAAAATTAAATCCAGAAATCCAAAAATGTAGGAGGAGTTTGCGTCGCATGCTACATTTGTCACAATCCACATTTTGTTGTCTTTGTCAAATCGACATCTTGGGGCCTCTTGTTTGCATCAAGATAAATATAAAAAAATCCGAAAGCTTATTGCGCATCTACAGATCATATGCAACAATTCCACAACAAAATTAAAACCTTAAATCCAAAAATGTAGGAGGAGTTTGCGTCGCATGCCATATGTGTCACAATCCACAGTTTGCTGTCTTTGTCAAATCGACATCTTGGGGCGTCTTGTTTGCATCAAGATAAATATCAAAATTCCGAAGGCTTATTGCGCATCTACAGGCTAAACGCAACAATTCTACAACAAAGTTAAAACACTCAATCCAAAAATGTAGGAGGAGTTCAAGTCACATGCCATATTTGTCACAATCCACATTTTGCTGTCATTGTCAAATAGACATCTTGGGCCTCTTGTTTGCATCAAGATAAATATAAAAACAATCCGAAGGCTTATTGCGCATCTACAGACCATATGCAACAATTCCACAACAAAATTAAAACCCTAAATCCAAAAATGTAGAAGGAATTTGCGTCGCATGCCATATGTGTCACAATCCACAGTTTGCCGTCTTTGTCAAATCAACATCTTGGGGCGTCTTGTTTGCATCAATATAAATATCAAAATTCCGAAAGCTTATTGCGCATCTACAGGCTAAACGCAACAATTCTACAACAAAATTAAAACACTCAATCCAGAAATGTAGGAGGAGTTCAAGTCGCATGCCATATGTGTCACAATCCACATTTTGCTGTCTTTGTCAAATCGACATCTTGGGGCCTCTTTTTGCATCAAAATAAATATAAAAAAAAATCCGAAAGCTAATTGCGCATCTACAGGCAAAACGCAACAATTCTACAACAAAATTAAACCAAGAAATCCGAAAATGTAGGAGGAGTTTGCGTCGCATGCCATATGTGTCACAATTCACATTTTGCTGTCTTTGTCAAATCGACATCTTGTTTGCACCAATATAAATATCAAAAATTCGAAAGCTTGTTGTGCATCTACAGACCATATGCAACAATTCTACAACAAAATGAAAACCCTAAATCATAAAATGTAGGAGGGGTTCGCGTCGCATGCCACATGTGTCGAAATAGACATCTTGGGCTTCTTGTTTGCACCAAGACAAATATCAAAATTCCGAATACTTAATGCGCATCTGCAGCATATATGCAACAGTTCTGTAACAAAATTAAAATCCTAAATCCAAAAATGTAGGAGGAGTTCGTGTCGCAAGGATTTGTGACGGACGGACGGACAGACAGACGAGGCCAACGACAATATCCCCGAACTTTCATTCGAAAGTGCGGGGATAATAAGTGGTCTTTGAGACTTTCAGGAAATTTAGCAAGATTGGGATCAAATATATTTGAAATGAAATTGATTAAACTGTTTGTCTAAAACTAAACAAACCATTTAAGTAATGTTACTATGTAGAATTCCAAAATATAAGTGGTCTTTGAGACTTTCGGGAAATTTACCAAACTTGGAATCGCATTTTAAAATTCTAATTATTCAAAATCTATTGTCTGTTTTTCAACAGACAATAGGGATTCCTATGGGAACAAATTGTGCGCCTGTGTTAGCTGACCTTTTCCTTTTTTAGTATGAAGCAAAGTTTTTACAAGGGCTGATACAACAGAAACAAAAACAACTAGCCCAGACTTTTAATTTCAGCTTCATATATATAGACGATGTACTTTCTCTTAATAACCCAAGATTTAAAGAATATTTACATCGTATCTACCCCAATGAACTTGAAATTAAAGAGACAACCGATACACCCGATTCTGCTTCATACCTTGACCTTTTGTTATTCATTGACGAACATGGACGTCTGAAATCTAGATTATATGACAAACGTCCAATTGTGAACTTTCCATTTCTCTGCAGCAATATACCTGCATCCCCAGCATATGGAGTGTATATTTCACAGTTGTTTCGTTACTGTAGAGCGTGCAGTACATACAGTGACTTTGTGGAAAGAGCAAAAGCACTGTCACAAAAACTGCTGAGTCAGTGATATGTTCAGCCTTTGTTACTTTCGTCTCTTCAGAAATTCTATGGCCGTCACCACGACATCATAGATAGATATGAAATGTCAGTGTCACAAATAAAAACTGACATTTTCAGCTAGATTGGCGTCTTCCCGGATTTGACATTACCGGTTTTGACTTTACCCTGGATTGACCCATTGACAGTGTGACGGGTGCTGTGCACAGAGCAGGACATGCTTACCCTTCCGGAGCACCTGATGTCACTCTTGTTTTTGAGAGTTCACACTGTTAGTGCTTTAGTTTTTTGTGTTGTATATGTAATGTTTGTGTGTTTTGTGGTCATGTGGTGTCTTTGGTCTTCCGTCCTTTGGTATTCTTGCTTTTGCCTTGTCTCTGGACTTTGAATTGTGTAATTTTGTGCTTTGTTCCTTCGGTATTTTACTGCCGTTGTTTTCTATCAAACAATTGCTAAAATACATAATTATATGCTCAAATTTAAAAAAAAATATGAGTCTTTGACATTTTCAGGAAATTCACCAAAGCTGGTGCCGGAATCATAATTCCAAAAGCAAATTGCAAATCTACAGACTATATGCAACTATTCTGCATTAAGATTTTATCCCTAAATCCAAAAATGTAGGAGGAGTTTGTGTCACATGCCACATGTGTCAAAATCCACAACTTAGGGCCTTTGTCAAAATCAACATCTTGGGCCTCTTGATTGCACAAAGATAAAGATAAAACATCCGAAAGCTTATTACGCATGCGCATCTACAGACTATATACAACAATTCTACAACAAAATTTAATCAATAAATAAAAAAATGTAGGAGGAGTTTGAGTCACAAGAAAAGTGTGACGGACGGACGGACGGACGGATGGACAGACAGAAGGAGGGTATAACAATATCCACGAACTTTCTTCCAAAGTGCGGGGATAATAAAATGTTCGGAATCTTTTTGTCACACCTACAGTGACATTAAGGACTATCTACGATATTAATTGAAACAGTCCTTTAATTTTCTGCGACTTCACTGGGTTGATTATCTATCAGTTTCTCTTGATCACTTTTAGCTCGCAGGCGCCAGTTGAAATGAGTAGGTTTGTGAATGGCTATTGTATCACATTTTTTTTTCATGTGAAATCTGCAGTCGATCTTGACCTTATTATAGAAGGCATTATACAATTACATCTTGCTTTAATCGGAGCGGGTGATGTCAATGAACCTTGAGACCTTGCTAAAGACTACTTTGGCCAAATTGTTGACAGTGGCAGCACCAAACATTGCGTTGTCATACAAAATGCGCACAAGATAGTTCGTGTTGGAAACCGTGCATGATCTTGTCGTAGTATCCGGCAAACACAAAGATGTTATTGAGGAGGATGGCAATAAAGGATTCCTTATTGCTTGATTTTGTGTTGATGTACCCGTGCATATACCGTGTCGTATATTCTGTGGTGTCTTCCTCTGCATCAGACGTCGAATCTTTGACTCACATCTATTTGGGTTACTTATATTTAAAGACGTCATCGGAGTAAGTGGGAATACCCAACATGGTGATGGCAACATTATTGTCATTGAAGTGTTCGATCTATCAGGATAGTCTATACCTGAATCTGCATAAAATGAATACGACATCGCTGTGAACGAGTTTTCCCTGATCTGCCGTTAGCGAGGAGACTTGCTTCGAATGTAATTCCCGAGGTGATTAAACACCGGAATGACGTTTTTCCCGTTTTCCTCGGAATAAATCCATAATTCCGGTGAATCAAGTAGGCACTCGTCTAAGCAACTTTGAGGCAGTGTAAAACAACCTTTGACCATCCATCATATTCTTCTGTCGGTAACCTTGTTTCAGCGTGAGTGCATTGCTTATTTAAAGCTATTTATGATGCCGTTGAATGCACTTCTCGTGGTTGTTGTTCGCATACGTTTCAAAATATGAGGGATATCGACCATTAATGTGGTAATACACACATGTTCTCATAGGCTAGACACGGTATTATTACAACTGGATATTGGGTTCCACAGAAAAGATTCTTCGTAATGATACATCCTTTATGGTAGACTTCATAGAACTCGTCTGAATTGTCTGAATTGTCCTTTTCGACAGTATAAGTGCTCATGAGATCGTTTTGCTGTCAAGAAATCGTAGGAAAAACAGTTGTTAGAAAGGGCATCGTACTGCTTGTTAGGTCACTGTAATGATGGAAATAATCATGTTTCTTCACGTCTTGCTTGAAATGCATAAGAAGCTGGTTTTCTCTCGGGTCTACTGAAAATGCAGCGTTAAGTAGTTCTGACAAATGAGAATGCAATCGATGTTGCATACAGTAGTCTTTGAACTTGTTGCTTATTCAGTACCACGTCGTTGAATACCAATTGGGGTCAAGTTGGCGAGATTAGCTGGCCGCACGGTGGCCTCAACATTTTCAATAAATCCATCAGTGAGTGATTGACGGTACTTATCCTTGAAGAAAATGGCTAGGATCCACACTCCTGTAACATGCTAGCAAATGCCTCTCCCTGGGATGTCTCGATCATATGTTTCAGGCTGGTGCTCCTATACTTGAAGCTGTCGATGAACCTCGAATGCTGCTAGAGAATTCTCAGCTTGTACTCGGCGACCAGCACATAGGAAATATATCGCTTTCTTTTTATTTCCGTGCATTGTAGCTGTCTCCCGTCCTTGTTTTGTCTTTGTTTTTATCTGCTACCGTTTTTACCATGTCTTTGGCCTTCGATTTTTGTAGTCATCGCTTCCCTTGTTCCTTCGGTATTCTACTGCCGTTGTTTCTTTATGCAGAAAATAAATTCACAGTTACTTCGTTATGTAGTTATTTGTTACCCTGGGTCGATGCCTCTGCTTGTGGGCTGTTAGTCCCCGAGGGTATTCACCACCCATTAGTCAGTACTTCGGTGCTGACCCGAAAGGCAGTTATATTTGGAACCTTACATTATCTGCATTTTTGTAAATTTTGTTTAAAACTAAGGAGTATCTCCCTCATGCAAAGCTCTGTCCTTAGTTGATTTTGGCTTTACATTTAGACCATATTTATTATTTGTTGTCTCTAAGTTTTTAACATCTTTGAGGTTATGGTCTTCCAAACGTTTAGATTTTATCTGCACTGAAGAAACGTACGTTGTCGAAATGCGAATATGCAGAAAATAAATTCACAGTTACTTCGGTATTTAGTTATTTTTAGTGTTAGAGGTGTAATCCATTTTTGTATTCGGTGCTTCAAAAGCTCTATATGAAAAAAATACTGCCGTACCCGGTCAGGTTCAAGAAGATTGCTGGGATTAACTCAGGTATTTTAAGTTCAAGTTGTACTTGCTGTGTGCAGCTCCTCTGAATGTGCCTGTGAAGTGGAAATGGTCTTTCACCCTATCATTGCCAAGTGGCTGGACTCATATATCTTTTTTGTTGGTCTCCGTCATCGTCATGGACTTCTTGAAGTCATATAGTGGTCACGGAGTTAAGGAGTAGTGGTCTACCTGTATCTGGTTTTATTTGCATGTTTCTTATACTGTAGGAAAACGGGATAGACAAAGGGGTGTTTGGTATCCATAAACTGGTTTAGTCCTACCGATGGTTTTTACCAAGTCCGGCTATCCAGAGTTCATACTGTTGGTCACGTATGTCTTTTGTCTTTTTATTGGTGTTTTCCATGTAAATTGTAATAAGTAATTGTAATTTTCGGCCATTGTGGATGTTTCCTAAATATGTCGCGTAGGCCGTTTGTCAACTGGTGCACAAAGATCTAGGCCATATCCTTTTTCCTTCTTTTGATCTTCGAGTTGTATTCTCAGAGATCCTCGCGGGTACAACTCAAGGTCTCCATTTTTTACTGTCAAATTGATATTCCTGTTTAATTTCTCAAACCTAACAATTGCCTTGAGCATAATATTTTATATGTCTCTGATTTGAGCCATAATGTGAACTCTATTTCGTATAAATTAAATTGTAATCCACCCCGTGATGTAGAGCCGAGAGCTTCTAGATTTCCCACTGGAAGCACTTCTGTTCCATTCTCGGTACATTGATTATCACTTTCTTGGGATGACTTTCTTTTTGAGAGGGAAAGGACATTTGCGCTTGTCGTCTATCTCGATCTAACTTCAGCTCTAGGGCTATCTTCAGCCCAATAGTCAGAAATGTCTGACATGAAAATTTTACCCTGTGTGTTATAGAAACTAATTGTTTTTTGCCAAAATTCTAACCACTTAAAAATACTGAGGCTTCATTCCGTGTATGGCACTCGGTAGATGTCCTTGGTTCTTGATTTGGCTTCCTATTTCGATATGTTTGGAAATTAGTACTTCTTTAAGGACTACTTTTGGATTGTGGCTTTCCATATTTGATTTAATGCTGCTGATGAGAGGTTACTCCTTGAAACACGTGTACAGAATAACGAAATTTACTGTTTTTTATGCAACTTCGGTATTTTTTAATTTTTTTTTATTTCCAGCCGGCTGATAAGTTGGTCTTTCCATCGTCGCATGATGTTGGTTAATCTTTTTCGCATCGTCATAGTTTTGAACAACGGCTTATTAATCGACTGTTAGATGTCGGCTCGTTCAATTCCACCACCGCACTCTTATTCTTCCTGTCATATCCTACCAACTATTTGACAATTTCCCGGAGTTTCTTGATGGTTTTGACAACCACCTGGAACTTTCAACCAGTTGTTCAGTAATGTCCTTGTTAGGCTTGCTCTTGTTTTGTAGTTTCTTCCTCGTCAATGACTGGACCGTTTCGCCTTTCAAACATCATATTTTTCCGCACCACAGTTCATACACTTTCAGCTTCATTGCATCTCTCCAAATAATTTGGTAAAATTATCCATATCGTCTATACTTATGAAACCTTTTCAAAGTATTATCCTCTCCTTCAAAGGTCCAGCCCTTCTGAATTTCGAGCACATGGATGTGCTCTTTGTGTTTCCGGTTGGTTTTGGTATGGGTTTTTATATTAATATCACATCTAGCTTTTAAGTTGTCATCTTCCTCGGTGGAATTGGCATCATAATTTAGTTGTCTCTTCTACTCTAGTCTGTTTTCTTCAAGCCAATATCCTAATTCTGATCCATAGCGATTTTCTTCCAAACATTTTGACACTCTAGACATCATAAATAAAATCAATTAACATTTAAGAACCTGTATTATCGGTACTTTCCTCCAACTGAGACTTTGTTCGATGAATGTATTGTGCCAAAAACCCACTGCAAGCTAATTACTTCAGTTCTGTGGGGAATAATTTAAAAGGTTTCGAAATTGATAAATAAAGTCACATAGCTTACTATGGAGTCTATATCATGTTTTTTTTTCTTTGTATGATTATGGAACTACTTTTAGGCTCTTCGGGCGAAATCATTCTCCAACAGATACTGTACCATTTTATGCTATACCTTTAAACTTTTTGAATTTACTTTTATAATCAATAAAAATATATGGAGTAAATTGGCAAGGTCCATATTAATATGTGGTTATGCCTTGTTATAAAACAACATTTCTATTGTTGAAGTCAGAATGAAGTCAAATGAGGCCTTCAACAATGACCTTTGCTTATGTGATACATATATTATGGCACTTGACTCGGAACTCTCTGGTCCATCACTTGGTTAACTCCAATTAAAAGTCTGCGACAAATTTAGTTGGAAAGTTTTCCGAGTGCTTGCCGAGTTCATTAAAAAATGACATTCTAATTGCCTTCTGATATTCTTCTTTTTGGTGAAGCGTTTCAATAGTACGACATCGTTTGTGAGAAACTGGTGGCGATATTTCTTTGGCATCTCATACCTGTGTCCTTTCAGAAAAGCAGTCTGAAAGGTTAAGTAATAAATCAGTACAGTCGACCTTTCAGTGAAAATTAAAAATAATCATACCTTTGTACTGAAGAGGGGGTTGACACGGAGGGTCTGCTCTCCCAATTCCCAGATTTTTTCGACCTTTTTTCCCTATTCCACATTTTTTGGCCCCTTTTTCCCAATTCCTACATATTTTTGGTTATTCCCATTTCCCACATTTTTACATTAGTAATATAGAAAAAAATCGAAATACCAATAGCACCAACAATTCTATTTGAAAATAGTTCCATAAAGTTAAAAGTAAAAATAACAAGTTTTTCCATCGTAGGAAAATATCCTTGTAAAAGGACCTAAATTTCGTGAACCGAAATCCATCAACTGAGAGCTAAATTTTAATGGATGCTGCAAAGGAGTATTCCGGAAAATATATTAAATTTGAAGAACATTGTTAAAGGTAGAGAACAAACATACCTTGTGAAAAACGACGACGAATCTGAGAAAAAAAAATAGACAAAGGAAGAAGTGATTAAATGAGTTTCCAATCGACAATATATTTGTGCAGTTTGGTGGACTTGTTTTAACAGACTAATTGAATTCTAAAGGACACAAACTGTGCATCTCTTGCAGGCGACTCTTATCAGGCTGAATTTATCAAAGGTCTTCATTAAACTTAAGATAAAAATAAGCCCAATCATTTTTTTAGCCTCCGTTATATTGATGATAAGTTTCATCCATATAACGAAGGTCTTCTTCTTCACTTAACAACCCTCACTTTGATGATTTTCTTGATTTTATCTAACATTAAAGATACCAAAGATACATCAACATTTGTCTCATTCTTTGACCTTAATCTGGAAATTGACTACAAAGGATGCTTACAAACTAGGCTGTATTACAAAATGTTATCCATAACTTTAAGTCACATCACTGCAGACGTTCGGTCGTTATCACAATCTTGTGGACCACTATGGGATAGCTGTTTCTGAGACTACCACAGATCATCTCTTTCACATCTGAAGTTTGTGTTTTTTGCTCTGCTTGATTTGACCAGAATATAGACACGTTCAACACGGTGGGTGTCTTATAAGATACAGGAGATGCTTAATCTACCAGTGCACCTGATCTCACCCTTGGTTTTTTTATTGGGTGTGTGTTGTTCATCTGTTTATGTGTCCCATTTTTTTCTTTTCTGAGTGTTATGTCTGTCCCTTTGTGTTTCAGATGTTGTCTTGTCTTTGGATTATTCTTTTTGGACAGGCAGTTTGGTTCCGACTTATACTAAACCTTGCTCGTTGAGGAGATCTTGTTACCGTCATTTGCACATTCAGTTCATAAGATATACCTACCCTATTCTGAACTTTATATTTCTATTGCAAGATGTTTAAATCTCGGCGGTACAGATAAGATTGAAATTGAAAGGCCGTTTAATGTCATCTTGATTTTGAGGAATGTAATTTTACTGGAATGTAGAAAGATTGTTCTAGATGATATAGGAAAATGTAGAAGGATTGTTCTAGATGATATAGGAACTAGAAGCTTGGAAGCTCAACCTGTATCACTCACCTGACATAATTCATCTCTCTGCGATACAGATAATTGAGGCATTTCTTGTTTTCTAATGTAGATTGTCCGGTACAAATTAAGCAACCTTTATCAAGGCCTGTCATGCATAGTTCTTGTAAATTATGGTTGAAAATTGCTTCTGTAATTTTAGAAGACATAATAAAAATACGATTTCCCCATTTGGTAAAATGTTAAATTAATATTCCCTGCTGTCAGCCTCGTATTTTTGGTCTGGACAGGTCAAATAAGCAATCGATGCAAAGACCCATCCGTACATCATTCCAATACAAATTGGCAAAATTTACTTCAATGGTTTCATAGAAGCTAATAAAATGATGTTTGTCCAATTTGGTTTAACGTCAAACTATGTTCCTTGCTTGCAGTCATGTTTTTATTGGATCACAAAGAAAGGATTTTTTTTGCAAAAGACCTATACATCATTCCTGTAAAGTTTGGTTAAATTTTCTTCTCCGGTTTCAGAGGAGATTATCAAAATATGATTTTCAATTAGGGTCTGGAAAGACAGGTGCTAAGCTATGTATGACGTTGGTGGTCATGTTTTTTCTCAAGTCTAAAAATTGGCATACTGGGTAAAGGACCTTCCATACAATATTCCAGTACAGTTTAGTCAAATTTGATATTATACATCCAGAACAGATTAATGAAAACAGGCTCTAAAGAGCCTTTATCGTTGAAAGCCTGTATCGCTCACCTGGACCCTGGCAAACACGGAAGTCTTTGTTAATGGTTCAACTTTGCCTAGTGGTCTCAGGACAAGACCTTTGAATGTGTTTCAGTAGGGTCCAAGTTTGGTTCCCTTTTCTGCATGAGATCATACAAGGACTATTGTGGCCAAGTTTGGTTCCAATTGGCTAAGCAGTTGCAGAAAAGAAGAATATCTTTGCAAGTGTTTACTGCTGGCATCTATCATGGATACAGCGGGGACATACAAAAAAAAACACTTTTTTCATGAGACTACCTAAAGACTATTGTGGCCAAGTTTGGTTCCGATTAGCTCAGCAGTTTAAGAGATGATCTTTGAATGTGTTTTCCTATAGCACCAAATGTTAGTACTATGTTCCACAATGGCGGCCATCCTGGGTAAAGCGTGTACTTGAACAATACCTCTTGTGCAGGGTACCACCTAGGGACTATTTTGGCCAAGTTTGATTCCAACTGGCTCAGCAGTTTCAGGGGAGAAAATCTTTGAATGTGTTTTCACATAGGGTACAATGTTACAACTATGTTCTCCGCTTCCGGCCATCTTGGATATAGCGCTGACCTAAAAAAAACAACTTTTTACAGGGGATCATCTAAAGAGTATTTTGGCCAAGTTTGGTTTCAATTGGTTTTAGAGAAGAAGATTGAATGAAAAGTCTATGCTGGACGGACTACGGACGGATGGACGAGGCACAAAAAGTGATGGCAAAAACTCATTCTGGCTATAGCCAGGTAAGCTTTTGATGTTTTCAACTATGTTAGGTACTGGCAGGTATATTTTAAACGGATCGGAATGACATGAGTAATTTTTGTAAAGAACCTTCCATACATCTTTCTTGCAATGTTTGGTCAAATTTGTGTCAGTAGTTTCAAAGGGGATGATCAACGTGTGAAAAGCTAACGAATGGACTACAGATGCAAAGTGATTTCAAAAGCTCACTGATCCTTTGGGTCAGATGCGCTAAAATAAGGACAAAGCAAAGAATAGTTCCAATACATTAAAATTGTTTTTGCTGACCAAAAAAAAGTCTCAGTTCCGCTTTCCCCAGATTAAGATATTAGTCTGAAAGTTTATCCGGGTTATTTTATAAGGTGTATAGTGAATTGTATAACTGCGAGGATGCCAAACTTTATATGAAATTTTATTATATTCAGAAGTCCATAACTCCAAAAAGGAACTAACTTTCATAGATTTATGTTGAGTCGTTCAAGAAAAATTGTACTGACAAGCTGTCACTTTAGGATTTTCGACAAATCTATTATCAAGGCTCAAAATTCTTGAAATTTGTTAGGAATCAAAATTTCCTGGTAATTTGCACAACTACATGTGAAAATTTGGGGGGTTCTGCGTGCATTTTAGCGCAAAAACTGAAAATGAAAATTTCAGGATTTTACTCTCAATGATTATATCAGAGTGTTGCTCGAAAACTTAATCATATAGATTTTGTTCATACTTTTCATGTGTTTTGAAATTATTATATAGTTGACATATACAAAACAGAAATTAGGTGCCACCGTTGAAATAAGAGACGTGTTTATTTCTCTAGTGATATCTATGTTAAATTCTTTTTTCTCTAATTTCTATCCACTTTTCACATTTCATGAACGGTGTGGAAACATTTGTTCTCCTCTCTAGAGAGGAGAACAAGTTTCGTGACATTTCCCGCCAAATTTATTCGGAATACAATCCTCGGTGTTTTCCGTCCAGTCATTAGAGAAACAGTTTCCACAACTTAAACACGTTAATTATGAAATTTCTCACATCTCGTTAAATAAATTTTCAAAACTTTAAGGATGTAGTAAGGTGGGGTTTTTGCAATTTGTAAAAGTCATTCGGATTTCTCTGATTTTATCTAGTATTACAATGTAAAATATTTTGCCCCATTACACGCAATTTTATAGTCATCAAAGTCTTCAGAAGCTCATTTTAGGTCAGTTAGCAAGATTTTATTAGATTGTAGATTTTCATTCCATGTGAAACAAATCAACATTGTGTCCATGCTATACTAAGGTAAAAGTCCAAGAGAGTCTTTCCCGCCATTTTTTAAAAATGTGAAATATCTTGAAAACAAGGCCCATAACCTATCAATATTTTTAGCTTACTTTATTCCTTTAACAATGCTCTTTCCATTTAGGGTATCAATTTAAAATCGTAGATTTATAAAATTTCACCTTACTACATCCTTAAAAGATCGGCAAGCCTCGCTTTCAAACATTTGCAAATTTTATTTAACTCGATATGAGAAATTTCATAATCAACTAGTTCTCGTTATGGAAAGTATATATCAAATTATCTCCCTTGCATAATTTCTGTGTTCTATAAATCAAGCAACAGATTTAAAGCTCGTGTGTTTTAGTTAATGTTTTTGTTATGAAAATGTTGTAAAAGTGATAAGGAATAAGCATTTTAAATTCTTTGGACTTTTCTTCACATTTAAATTAATATTTTGTTAAATGTCTTAATGAATGAAACCTAAATTAACAAGTATTAGACAAAATGGCGGAATAATACCACTGAGACACCAAGTAATGTACAACGCGGACGTCGTTGAAAGCGCCTGCACATTTGTAGAGTGATTTCCCTTCCATTGTACTGCGTATTGGACTTTTCGTCGCATAATCGACAGATTTAAACAACCAGAGACTTCCTCGTCAAATTATCGCGTGAATATACGATAATGTAAGAAAGGTCACGTGAAAGCCTCTTTAAGAGGCAAAATGGCGGTCGTTCACAAGCCAGTCGCAATGAATGGGGATATCGAAGATCTTTCAAATACACCGCCTAGAGACGATGCATATGAAATTACCAATCTTTTAGATCAGGTAGAATTCATGGACCACCATCACTGTCACTGAATGATAGCCCTAGCTGACACCTGCCAGCTGAAAACATCCAGTTGAAATTTCCCGACATTTATTTTTATTTTTGTTTAGTTGACACAAAATAATGAATTGTCTTTCCCTTTCCGTTAGACAGATAACTTATCTACATATCCCGTACTTGGATCTATGCTGCCCCTAATTGCGTTCTATTGTCGTTTGTACAAATTTGTATTCAGTGTCATCAATGTTTTTGGCTACCCGACTAAACTCATGTCAGACAATTTATACATAGAATATGACATAAGAGATGGCATTATGAAACATCAGTGGTAATTTGTCTATGCTATGTCCAAGTTTTGAGACAAAATTACAATTATATTCATATTTTATAAATGAATAAGTTTTAACATAAGCTCTCTGTGAGCTTTTGAACTGATATACATTTACACAAAATAAATACTAAAACATGCAGACAGTCAATTCAAACATGGGCATTACAATTAAACATAAATAAAACATGCACTATAACCACATTCAATTGAACACCCAAGACAATGTAAGAGTATTGAATCATAATTAAACATGTTAAAAACATGCATATAATCATGATAATATACATATCAAAAAGCA
Organism: Modiolus philippinarum; assembly: GCA_002080025.1. Classification (NCBI taxonomy): domain Eukaryota; kingdom Metazoa; phylum Mollusca; class Bivalvia; order Mytilida; family Modiolidae; genus Modiolus; species Modiolus philippinarum. The sequence goes on along the minus strand of MJUU01010514.1, from coordinate 6,281 downwards.
ATATTAAAATTTATCATGCTAAGTAAAACCAGAGACATAAAGATACTGAGATTAGTATAGGATTAAACACTGTTTTAAAGGAAGGACTTTTATGATATGTTTGTGAGTGACTTGGTCCCATTTATACTCCTATAAATTCCTTTCAAACGGTGTTTAATCCTTATAATTCTTTTAATTTGATGATAAGTAATTAAATTCTTACTTTTATAATGCCAATCACACGTGTTTGTTCTCTTTGATTCACTTGGCGTATGGATTTATAAGGTGAACTTAAATGTAGTTCGGTCAACATCGTCTTTCGAAAAATAAACGACTTCAGAAATTGCTACCGGAAGTAAATTCAACCAATCATATCAGCGTATTTAATATTTTGCTAATCATATAAGAATTATCAACTAATAGAAATAGTTAACATCACGCATGTAAACTCGCTCCCATGATGCAACACTAGATTTGGAACCTCTCGTAATTTTCGTCAAGTTTACATGTAAGGGCACAATGTTCTGAAGGTAATGTTATTGCTTTTACAGATGCGTCGTCACTTAATAATTGTGTAACCTGATATTACACTTAATATCCATGACACTGTCGATATTCATTTAATAAAACATTTTGTGGACATTTCTGTACAGTATTAATTAAAATTACATGTGTTGGGAATTAAAAATTGACTAACCTCAGGAAAATCTCACACACACATTTTATAACTGATTTTTACATAGGACTAACTAGGAGTTTCTAATCTCTTTATCTATATTTCTCTGGTAAAACTCCAATTTGATACTTGTTTCTAGACTTGAATACCCCACTTCCACAGTTCCACTCTAGTCAATTGACCAGTATTTGCCTAATTTATATTTATAAGATATTAAAAAAAACAACACAGAGTTTAATTTAAGGGTTGATTTAAAGGCTTTATAATAGCATATAAATAAAGTAGTTACCCAGTATAATTTGTTTTCTCCAAATCCTGTGTTTACAAGGTTACTATATAAATTCCAGGGTGGTCAATTCAACAATTGACCAGTAAATGCCAGTATTTGACGGTAAATGCTGGTAAAACACTGAAGTTTCGATGAACTGCGATTTTTTTGTTCGGTTCGATGGACTTCGATTTCCGGTTCTTAATTCGGTTTCGATCCGCAATGTTCAGCATGTTACAAACGAAAGCTTACAACTCTACCGCAGACAAAATGACCTGTGATTGCATCGTAGTCAATGCAAATAACATATTTCCACTATAAACATACTTATGTAACCGCTCACTATATACGTCAAAACATTCACGAGAAGTTGGCAACAGAAGCCGAAAATCTTCGTTTTTGTTGGAGGAAATACTCTAATGTAAACTTCTGTTTTAGCAGTTTGACTAATTACCACTAAAGAGCAGTAATGAACAAAGCCAACTAATGGTGTGTAAATAGTTTTTCAGTTTGCTTCAAATATGGAACGTTCAGAGCTAATATATCTTTGACAGCATTTGAACAAAGAGGATTATTTACAATTACTTAGATTTTCATACACTTCCAGTTTGAGTTTGCTAAAATTCACTAAATAATAAAGATCTGAGATTAGTTATAGGTGTAGGGTTTCCTCACTGTTCATTGAAGATCTTATGGTGGCTTTGAGTTGTTATTACTCCCCTTTGGGTCGTTGTCTCTTTGACACATTCCCCATTTCCCTTCTTTTTCCTATTAAGTATCAGAGCTATAGTTGTTGGAGCAAACAAATTACTTGATTACCTTTTAATCAATTACAATAGAAAAACACTGAAAAATGCTAACTCAACTGGTACAATTTACAATTAAAGTAGTTTACATTAATTATATTCACATCATAGAATAAATATTGTCATCTTCCGAGCTGTCACTGATGAAAAGGATGCAGGAATGAATAAAATCGTAGCCCCTGTATCACGATATGTATCGAATCATGAGGTAGGTGTATTATTACACCCCTAATCACAAACAGAATTTGCCAAATATTGAATTTCAAGACAATCTTAATCGTGGACAAAATATTTAGGTATGAGGACCCATCGTGTTGAATGCAGAATCATCTCAGATCAGCATGCAAAATCATTGTGTTGAATTATGATTGAAAGGGAATGAAAATTATGTAAAAAAATGATAAATCATTCTGTTATTGTTCTCACTTGTTCCAAGAAAAAAAAATTAATTTAAATTTCTAAAATAAAGATTATAAAATTAATGGCTTCAGTACCATCAGTATTGATGTCAAAATACCAAAATTCAGAACTGTACCTGTAATTAAAGTGTCACCTGTAATTAACAATTAACAATTCATAGTAATGTGTAGATATTTTGTAATTAGGTAACCATCTGACATAACTGTACTCCATTCGTTATTTATAAACAGACACCTGTATTGATTGCAAAATAAACATGTCTTTTTCAGCAGACTTTAAAAGTTTAATTAATAATATGATATAAAAACTGAATTGAGATGGTTCTTGTCCAAACTTCTTAACTGTAAATCAACACTTTAGCGTAATTGATAAACAAAGCAGGAAGCCAGTTACCGCTAATTTGTTAAATTGGGAAACACTTGGAAATAAAGCATTTTAACTTATTTTGCTGCTATTAAAGGTTCAAGAGAATGCATCTTTACTTATTGTTGGATATATCAGTTAGTTTTGGGCTCAGGTACAAGTGCAAGGTTTATGGCCTTCATTGATCAGGTCCTTCATTATGTTCATTCATTTGTGTTTGAAACTTGCACAAGAAAATCACATTTCGTTGAGTATTTGAATTTGTGGTTTGGGGACACCCACGAAAACCACGAAAATTGGTACCCCACGAATAAAAATGAATTCACAGTATATTTGTCAATTTTTAATTTCGCCAGTAATTGAATTCTATTTTGATTTTTTATCTTTTTGTGAAAATAAAAATATTTGTTAATTTTGAGAATTTTACATATTTCAAGTAAAAATATTGTGGTACTAAAGAAGTTAAGAGTGTCCATGTTTATTCATGTAATAGATCAATTACTGACTTTGTAATAAGTCGCCATCATGATTTATCAACCCTCAAAAATGTACATTCACCTTGCCTATGGCTCGGAGAATATTACATTTTATCGGGTTGATAAATCACGATAGCGACTTACAACAAAGTCATTAATTGTATATTAGAATGGGGACCTATACTGTATAACAGAGTTTTGGATCTCTCACATGCCAACTTCCTGTTTGACAGAAATTAGAATATTTTTTGCTTATTAGGTCACAAAAAGTTTCTGTCACAATGGTGTGTAAATAGTTTTTCAGTTTGCTTCAAATATGGAACGTTCAGAGCTAATATATCTTTGACAGCATTTGAACAAAGAGGATTATTTACAATTACTTAGATTTTCATACACTTCCAGTTTNTTTGCTTAAGGTCACAAAAAGTTTCTGTCACAGTTTTCTCAGGAACCACATATCCCAGCCTTCTGAAATTTATCATGGAGTATCAGTATGGGGACCTATACTGTGTAATAGAGTTATGGATCTATTGCATGCCCACTTCCTGTTTTACGGAACTTGAATATTTTTTGAGTCTTGAAAATTTCTGTCACGTTTTTTGCAGGAACCACATATTCCTGCCTTCTGCAATTGGGCTTGGAGTATCAGTATGTGGACCTATACTGTGTAAGAGGGTCAAGGATCTCTTGCATGCACACTTCCTGTTTTTTCTGATGGGCGTCACAAAAAATTTCTGTCACATTTTTCTCAGGAACCACATATCCCAGCTTTTGAAATTAAGCATGGAGTGTCAATATGAGGACCTATACTTTGTAAAAGAGTTTTGGATCTCTCACATGCCCACTTCCTGTTTGACGGAACTTAGAATATTTTTCGAGTCTTGAAAATTTCTGTCACGTTTTTTGCAGGAACCACATATTCCTGCCTTCTGCAATTATGCATGGAGTATCAGTATGGGGACCTACACTGTGTAAGAGGGTCAAGGATCTCTTGCATGCACACTTCCTGTTTGAGGAAAAAATATCATTTTGAGTTATTATACAGGCGACACATGTCTTCCCTGGAAGACTTACTACTAAGTTAAATTTTGCGTTGAAGTCCATTTCTCAACAACTACACATCATACCCACAATTATGTTTCATCAATTATGTGGCTTTGACCTATATTTTATGCTTGAGTGACTTTTGTTAACTTTTGCGTCAATTTCTCATCAACTATACATAATAACACAATGATGTTTCATCAAATTAATCACCTTGACGAGTACTACCCAAATCACTTAGTATTACCGTTTTTTGGTGTGTATTACACGCACATATTTTCCCCCAGAAAGGTCCTAGTGAGAGGGGATGCGTTTAATACATGTGAACTTCAAAAGACCATTTTTTTCTGACCACCACTAACTTAACTTCAGACCGGAAATGACATTGGAAATAAGTATAAAATCCTTGTTTGATCCAGATACGAACCTGTGTTTGATGATAACAAAGTTTGCTAATGTTAACATGATTAGATGTGTATTGTTTTCTATGTATACAACATGTATATATTCAGAGATTTCCCGCGGGTACCCAAAATTTCATCTCGATCGTTTCCGCCATATTTGTTTTGATTAGGTGAAGCCGGTTCCGGTTTTCAGGGATACACGATACTTGCAAGTCATAATGTAATTATATTTATGAAAAGTGATAGTTTAAATGAAGTTAATTAATGCATAAACCGATTTTGAAGATCAAAAAGGGAATATCACTTAAAAATTTACCAAAAGCAAACCGTAATATTTACGTATCTGTAACCGCCTTTGACTTTTAATTACGTTTGGAGATAAACTTCCTGTGTTTACAAAATCAATGTATTTCCCAAAATGTTTGAACAAACCATTAAATAAATAATAAATACAGGTACAGTTATTCCTCTAAATATAAGTGAATAAAGCATCATGTATTCCATTTAATTCAGTCCACAAGGTAACTCTCAGCGTCTCTAGACATTTTTGGACAGAACATGTTGTTGAAAATTTACGTGCGTTTTTAACACAAGAACTAGATTTTTTCTGATTCTTTTCCTCAGAGAAAGGGGGTGCGTTTTATACACCAATGTGTTTAATACACACCAAAAAACGGTAAGTGGCTTTGACCTATATTTTACGCTTGAGGGACTTTTGTTAAATTTTGTGTTAAAGTCCATTTCTTAAGAACTAAACAAGCTATCACAATGGTGTTGCATAAAATAAATCACCTTGATGAGTGCTTTCCAAATCAATGACAATCAAGTGTCTTTGACCTACATTTTAAGCTCGAGTGACTTTGAGTAAATTTTGTGTCCATTTCTAAACAACTACATTATATATCATTTATGTTGTTTCATGAAATGACTCGTCTTTGTGAGAACTACCAAATTCTTGGACAATTCTTTGACCTTTTTTTACCTACATTTTACGCTTGAATGACTTTAGTTAAATTTTATTGGTCCCATTTATTGTGTCACCTGCGTTCACGCAGTGGCGACATAGGGATCACTATCCGTCATGGTAGTCGTCGTCTGCGTCAGCGTCACAAAAATTTCTGTCATAGTTTTCTCAGGAACTATGCATCCGAGCTTTCTGCAATTTGGCATGGAGTATCAGTATGGGAACCTATACCGTATAACAGAGTTTGGGATCTCTCGCATGCCCACTTTCTGTTTGACGGAACTTAGAATATTTTTTTTGTCTTGAAAATTTCTGTCACATTTTTCTCAGGAACCACAGATCCCAGCCTTCTACAATTCATTATGGAGTATCAATATGGGGACCTATATTGTGTAATAAAGTTTGGGATCTCTTGCATGGCCACTTCCAGTATGACGAAAAATAGAATATTTTTGTGGATTGGTGTCATAAAAAATTGCTGTCACATTTTACTCAGGAACCACAATTCCCAGCCTTCTGTAATTTAGCATGGAGTGTCAGTATGGGGACCTATACCGTGTAATACAGTTTTGAATATCTGGAATGCCCACTTCCTGTTTGACTGAACTTAGAATATTTTTCGAGTCTTGAAAATTTCTGTCATATTTTTCTCAGACACCACATATCCCTGCCTTCTGCAATTTGGCATGGAATATCAGTATGGGGACCTATAATGTGTAAGAGAGTCTTGGATCTCTTGCATGCCCACTTCCTGTTTGACGTAACTTACTTTAAGTGTTATTACGCAGGCGGCACATGTCTTCCGTGGAAGACTTACTACTAAGTTATATTTAAGGAGTTTAATCAAATAAATCACCATAGTGAATACTACATAATTCATG